>JACEFO010002259.1:0-85000 GCA_015342445.1 Digitaria exilis
ACTTCTCGCTCCGCTGCCGGCCCAGCCCACTCGTCCGTTCTTCCCAGCCGCGCATCGCGCGTCCGCTCTCGCTGACAGGTGGGCCCCACCTGTCGGCGCCGAGCCGAGCCGCGCCGCGCTGCTCTCTCCCTCTCTCTCTCTGCCGCGTCGGTCCCACCTGCCAGCCCATCCTTTTCTCCCCGCGCGCGCGCTTGCCTCTCTTGGCTCTCTCTCGCTGACGGGCTGGCCCCACCCGTCAGCTTTCCCTTCCACCTCGCGACGGGGTCACCAAATCGCATGACCCCGCCGCCGGCCGCCTTTCCGCGCAGCCAGCCGCGCCGCGGAAGCCTCTAGAAGCTGCCGCTCGCCCTACCTACCCCCGCACCGTGAGCCCTCTTTACCCCTCAAACCCTAGCCGCCACACCCACCGATGCTCGCCGCGTGGTCCACCGGCGGCGGACGCCGAGAATCCCCGCCGCTCGCCCTACCAACCACCCGGGAATCGCTTCAAAACCCTAGCCACTGACCCTAATTAAGCCTTAGCGCCGCTCAATTTGAAACCACTAGCCGTCCATTTAGGGATTTTCCCCTTCCACCCGCCGCCACCGGAGTTGGGGGAGGAAGAGAAGAAAGAGGGGGAAGAGAAGGAGGAGGAGGGGAAGGAGGCAGAGCCACGGCAAGGAGGCGCCTTGCCGTTGCTTGGAGCCAAGGCGAGCCTCGCGGCACGAGGAGGAGCACCGAGCCGAGCCGCGCACCGACGGTCCCAGCCGCCTGGAAGACGGGAAGACGACCGCAAGCCGTACCTCGACCTCGCGCCTACCACCTCGACTCGCCACAGCCTCGACGACTTTCCCGCGACGCCCAGCACGCCTTTTTTTCGAGCCCTAGGTGAGCCCTCACGCCTCGCCATGCCTTGCCCCACTCCGGCGGGTCGCCGTGAGCAACCATAGCGCGCCGCCGCCCTAGGACACTCCCCCTACCTCTCTGTCCGGCCCGTCGTGCCGCTTGCAGGAGCCTAAAGCCGCGCCTTTTGGCCTTGGACGCGACCGTGGGCGTGCGCAGTCGCCGCTCCACGGGCTCGCCGTCGCGGCAAGCCATCCCGGCCGCCGAGCCGCGTCGCGGCGCCTCGCCACGCTCGTGCACGCACTCGTGCACGGCGCGTTGGCTCGCGCACGGCGAACGCGCACGAGCACACACGAACACGGACGTTCGCGGACTCGGGAACGCGTCGAGCGTCGCTCGCCGGCGTTCGAACGTGCCATTGCGGCATTCCATCGAACGCCTGGCAGGCGCGCTCGCGGCGCCGCCCCGCGTCCGCGCAGTGCGGGCCACACGGCGCTGGCCGCGCGGGATCGCTGCGCAGCCGCAGCGGATCCCTGGGCCAGGCCGCGTGGTAGCTGGGCCGCGCCAGTTTGGGCCGTGCCTGGCCCATGGCCGGTTTCGGCCCATGGCCGAGCCGCGCCGCGCGCAGCACTGACCGCGGGGGCCCACCAGTCGGTGACTGGCCCCCACTGACCGCTGGGACCCACGCGCTGACATGTGGGGCCCACTAGCGTTGACCCTTGACCGTTGACCGTTGACCGGTCAACGATGACGTCAGCAGGGCCCACTGCTGACGTCATCACCCGGTGGCCCCTGTGCTGACGTCAGCATGTCGTCATGATGACGTCAGCAGGCCACGTGGCACTCTGTGGTTTTTCCTGGGTTTTCCATTTTTCCAAAATACAATTAATAATTTCAGAAAATGCTTTAAACTTAGAAAATTCATAACTAATTCAATTTAACTCAGAAAAATGTGAAACCAACTTCTATAATTTTCTAAAATCATGAGTAACACTTTAAAAATGCAATTGGAGTTAGTTGGGTCTTTCTTGGTTTCCATTTGGCTCTTTCTTTGCAAATAGGCCCCTAGACTTATTCGTATTTACGATCAGGAGCCGCCGCCGGAGGAGCACTGACTGAGGAGGACTACTACGCCGAGGAGGACGACTACCCCACTTACTCAGGTTCACGCCCGACTGCTTCTTTGAATACCTATAGGCATTGCTTACTAGATACGCTAAGCTTGCATGTGTTGCTTGAGCTGTGAACCTTGCATAGCCTGTTTTATTCATCGTATGCCTTGTTACCTATTGCTTATCATATCGTACCATGTTATATGATGATGATGAGATGCTTGCTTGTGTGCGGGATATGTGGTAGATATTCTTGGCGTGTGTGTGGGGATAAAACTGGGAAGGTGTATGGCGATTTTGACCTTACTAGGTCTTACCGGTGCGGGTAATAACAACCTGATCTTTATATCGGGGTGGGATGACTTCTGGGTTATCTCGTGGGCTCTAGGGGAGATGGCCCCCTAGGGTACCCTAGGGGGGTTGGACCCCCTAGTGGTTTTATGACTTGGAGCCAGGTGTAGGAGGTTACTTGAGAGGGTGAGGAAGAAGACTGCTTCCCGTACCGGTACCTTAAACCTTGTTGACTGTCCTGTGTTCACTGTACCGTACACGCCAACTTGCCTGAGATGTGACCGGTAACGACTAGCCTGGCTAGGGTGGCACCCAAATGCGGAGATCACAGTTTGTGTATGTG
Source organism: Digitaria exilis (assembly GCA_015342445.1). NCBI lineage: Eukaryota > Viridiplantae > Streptophyta > Magnoliopsida > Poales > Poaceae > Digitaria > Digitaria exilis. The sequence goes on from JACEFO010002259.1 coordinate 2,569, forward strand.
TGAGGGGTGAGTGCCCGTGCCTTACACCCCGATGGGCAGCTCTGGTGGTATGCTTTCACATTTCCTTGGGGCCAATGCCTTAGGGCGGAGGCATCCAGACCCGGGAGACCAGGAGGGTGCCATTCTTACTAGGAGGTTTACTAGTTGTGGGCTGCGTCTCGACTGGCTCGCTACCAGTCGCAGCCCGGGTTGGGTACAGGTGTACAACCTCTGCAGAGTGTTATGATCTATACGTATAGCCGTGATCTTGGTCATGGATAGCGCAGTGTTCTTCAGTGTGGTCGGCCATTGTTTTGGGATATGCTTTTCTCCCCCTATAGGTGAGAGTGTGAGGGCGTAGGGGTAGCCGGGGAGAGGAAGGTTGTGCTCCGCCTGCCTTGTGATCCGGTTATCCCTCTTGAGATGCCAGGAATGAAGCTGCGCATCGCCGAGAGTTGGAGGCGTGTGTCGAGGAGAATGCCGCCGGGAACCCGTCGTATGATGGGACTAGCCCCGGGACAGTGATATGGGAATTGGTGGGATGAAGATATTATTATTATTATTGCCGCTTGCTTAGGAAACCCCAAGCCATATTTCCTTGTCTTTATCTTGTATACCATTAGCTTGTTAGTCCACTTAAAGCTGCATACAGTCGGTGACGTGTGCCTGTTCCATTCCTTGGGAACAGAGAGTGAGTATCTGGGAGATGGAGCGGAGTTCGACTCCAACTTCGACAACTGGTACGACTAGGCGACGGTCTACGCTCAAGCCTGCCTGTGGAGGAGACGCGAAGATGGTGGCCTACCGCCGAGCTTCCTAGCGCTAGCTGTCTTTTATTTGCTTGTTTAGCCCTGCGTGGCGTATGTTTGAACCCTTTGTTAGGAATGTAATAACTTATTTAGCTCTGTAATGCTTTATCGGAAGTTTGGAACTGCTACTCTTCTGTTTCGAGATTCTGTACGTGGTAGCGACTGATCCAGGGACTATCACACGAGTACAGGGAGTCGGGTTTTCATTACTGAAAATTCGGGTCGTTTCAGTTGGTACCAGAGCCGAGCTTGACCTTAGACCGCAGCCTTAGGTTTGGCCGCTAGTAATAGGACTCTTACTACGCTCTATTGTATATAAAACCTTGTATGTTGAAAAATTTGACTTCTCGCCTTGAACTTTGTTTTGGAAAAATTGCTTCCTTCCCTCGCTGACTTGACCTCTACCTTGTCCAGATGAAGCCCCAGGAGTGGAGACCGTTTGAGATCAGCCCCGCCAGCTACCGAGGTTTCCCAGCTCTGCTAGACGAGATGATCGAGAGGGCGGGACTGAAGACCAAGGCTGTCTACCAGGGGAAGGTTCAGGGGTCAGATGAGGAGGGTCAGGCTGTCGTGACCGTGAGAGTCGGAGCAGATCCTATGGTGCCAGAGTTCAAGGGGACCATCGTACGAGCTCAGGAGGAAGGTACAGCCAATGCCATCCAGACAGCGGCAAGGGAGGCTGTCCGATGGGTGCACGCCGAGATCAGTGAGAGGCTGGAGGACACCCCCTACCGCTACCTCCCTCAGGCGCTTTTCACACAGAAGCACCTGGCGGAGAATGTGCGTCGCTACCACCGTGATGCCCTTGCAGAGCCAGAGGAGCAGCTTCGGGTGGCCGCCCGTTGCATCCATGCCATGGACCGGGAGCTTCACCGCAGGGATCAGGATGTGGGTATGCTACGCAGGGAGAAGGAAGAGCTCAAGAAGAAGATGGATCAGCTAGCCAAGGAGAAGGCAGAGCTCATGCAGAACAACCTTCAGCTATCCAAGGAGAAGAAGATACTGGTTGATGAGGTGATGGCAGGGTCACTTCGGCAGCATGAGCTAGAGGAGGAGATGGAGGAGCAGAACAAAACTTTCAAGATTCACCTGGATGACCTCACTCGCCGGAAGAGGAGGGCTCTCGCCGCCAGGAACAGGGCCTTCGAGAAGCTGCAGACTTACCGAGAGGTCACCGATGAGGAGATCCGGGAGCTGATAGCTGAGCTCCAAGGGCTGGTGAATCTCAACAACCAGAAGGCTAACGCAATCAGACAGCTGATGTCGATAGATATTGCAGTGAGGGTCACTTACCAGACGAGGATCGACAAGGTGAAGGAGGAACTGGAGGAGCGGATCCAGGAGCTCGGACGCAGGAGTACCCAGCTACGTGAGACCGTGGGGTACCTGGACACGATGGACACCGAGCTGATTCGCACTGAGGAGGAGCTTGAGTACCACCGACAGGAGGCACGCAGACTGAGAGATCTAGAGGAATGGGTCCTCGCGGAGTACAAGGACGGAGAGCAGCAGGAGGTGGAGCCAGCACCTGCGCTCAAGAAGCCACGCCGTGACGATCCTTTCCTTCGGTACTTCTGGGGACCAGGGTCAGAGGTACACCTTGGGGAGTACGCCCGGGCGTGCGCTCAGCGGGCTCAGGAGGAGCAGGAGACCGACCAGTAGAGTTCAGGACCTAGGCAGAGATGTAAGATACCTAGAATAATCTTGTAAGCCGAAGACCCATTCCGGCAAGTCTGTCATGTTAGTGTCAAGTCCTTTGTGGGTAGTGTTGAACCCCATCTTTTGTAAGTGACCACGTTGTAGAGTCGCTCCGCGTGTGTCCTTCGGGTTTAGGAGTAGCCTGGAGACACCGCTTTGATGTATGCATTGTCTGTTGTGATCGGATCTTAATGGATGTTCTTGTGAGCTTCTTTGTTGTTCCCCCTGTTTGGAAGAATTTATATTAGGCAAACTACTTTGTTTCTTGTATGAATCCTGTTGTGTTATACTCCCCCTTAGTGTGGCTGTAAGGCTAACCCCCTTAAACCCTCTCTTGTCTGCAACCCGCGCTTGTGTGCAGAAGATGTCAATCCGGAGATCCAACAGGCTCGCTCCGCGCTTCGAGGAAGCCGCTCAGGAGGAAGCCGCGCCTTTGGGACGAGGCATGAGGCGTGCTCGGGGTCGGGCACCGCAGCCCGTGCCTGTGCCAGCACCTGCCCCAGCGCCTGCGCCCGTTGACCCGCCACCGGTGGTCAACGCTGAGCAGAGGGACGACCAGGAGGAGATCGAGGTTGAGCCTGCGCCGCAGCCCGAGGCGGGCAATGGAGCTCAGGGGTACGTACCGCCAGTTCAGGAGCAGTTACCTCAGGCTCCCAACCTGGCCGATATCTTGGAGAGACAGACTCGTGTGATGGAGCGGATGACCGACATGGTTGCCGTTTTCCAAGGACAGCAGGGACAGCAGGGTCACCGTCACCCACCAGTTGTGGACTTGCAGAAGAAGATTGAGGGATTCATCCGCCTCAAGGCACCTACCTTCGACCATTCCACCGATCCATTGGATGCAGAGGACTGGCTGAGGGTTATCGAGTCAAAGCTGGATCTCACTGACTGCGATGATGAGGCTTGTGTAGCGATCGCCGCACACCAGATGACCGGGTCTGCTAAGGCCTGGTGGGACAGCTTTTGTGAGACTCACCCCAACCCAGCTGCCATCACTTGGGATGAGTTTTGCAAGGCTTTCCGGGACCACCACATCCCGAAGGAGGTGATGCTACAGAAGGCACAGGAGTTCCGCACTATGACACAAGGCACCCTTCGTGTTGAGGAGTATCTGCAGCACTTCCTGCGCATGATGAGGTATGCCCCAGACGAGACCCGTAGTGATGATCAGAAGCAGCTATGGTTCAAGAGAGGCTTGCACCGTGGGATCCGCCAGGGACTGGTCACTTCCGAGCACAGGAGTTTCCGTAGCATGGTCGACCGTGCCATTGCTATCGAGCGAGAGAGGCTCGACCTGGAGGACAGTCTCAGGAACAAGAAGAGGAAGCCAGAGTTCCAGAACCGCGACAGGCCTACCCAGAGGTTTGCACCCAGCTACCCACAGAGAGGTGGAGGTTTCCGACCAGGGCCCCGTCAGTTCGGGCGCAGCTTTGGTGGGAGCAGCTCTACCAACCCCAGTACCCGTGGCAACGGTACCACTGCTTCGCCAGGAGGAGGTTTCAACAGGCCGGCACCAGCACAGAAGCCTGCCTACACCTGCTACGCCTGTGGGAAGCCCGGACACCGCTCGTTCGAGTGTCCTGAGAAGAAGGGAGCCGCTACACCAGCACGCGCTCCGGGATCAGCTACCAGGAGCACACCTACCCCAGCACGAGCACCAACTCCAGAGGTCCGAGGCCGACTCAACCACCTTACAGAGGAGGAGGCCAGGGACACGCCCGACGTGGTGATCGGTGAGTTTTTAGTTGACAATGTACCTGTTTTGGTTCTTTTTGACTCTGGAGCTACTGGATCTTTTGTTTCAACCAAGTTTGTGGACAAGCAGTCTCTCCCCGTTGAGACGCGAGCTCGACCTATAGTCACCAGCTCACCCTTAGGTGATTTGAGGTGCACCTTAGTGTGCAAGGGAGTCCGTATGCTTTTGGGAGCTCAGGAGTTCCTTGCCAATCTGACGGTACTAAAGTCCGATGGAATAGATGTGATCCTTGGAATGGATTGGTTGACCGCTCATAAGGGCGTAATCTCTTGTGATCCCCGCCTTGTCACCCTGGTTCACCCAGAGGGTGGAAAGGTTGAAGTGGTACCACTTGAGTCGTCTCGAGTCTCTCAGTTGTGTCCGATGCTGGAGAGAGCCGATGAAGAAGATGAACCAAAAGTGGAGATGACCGTGGATGATGTCCCAGTAGTGCGTGAGTTCCCAGACGTCTTCCCGGAGGAGTTACCAGGACTTCCGCCGGATCGGGACGTGGTGTTCGTGATTGAATTGATACCAGGAACGGCACCTATCGCACAGCAGCCGTACCGAATGTCATCAGTGGAACTAGAAGAGCTGAAGAAGCAGCTGAAGGAACTACTGGAGAAGGGCTACATCCGACCGAGCGCTTCGCCATGGGGATCGCCCGTGTTGTTCGTCAAGAAGAAGGATGGTACTCTGCGGATGTGTATTGATTACCGCGCTCTCAATGCGGTCACCATCAAGAACAAGTATCCTCTGCCAAGGATTGATGACCTACTGCACCAGCTAAGGAAGGCCAAGTTCTTCAGCAAGATTGACCTACGGTCAGGGTACTATCAAATGAAGATCAGGCCAGAAGATATCCCTAAGACGGCCTTTACCACCAGGTATGGCCTCTTCGAGTTCACCGTCGTATCTTTTGGTCTAACCAATGCCCCTGCCTACTTCATGAACATGATGAACAAGGTCTTCATGGACGAGCTGGACAAGTTCGTTGTGGTTTTCATCGACGACATTCTCATCTTCTCGGAGACGGAGGAAGAACATGAGGAACATCTGAGGATCGTGTTAGAGAAGCTGAGGCAGAATCAGTTATATGCCAAATTCAACAAGTGTGAGTTTTGGATGAAGAGGGTGGCTTTTCTAGGCCACGTATTGACCGCCGAGGGAGTTGCTGTGGACCCCGAGAAGATTCAGGCAGTGTCAGGGTGGCAGCAACCGAAAAATGTTTCGGAAGTCAGGAGTTTCTTGGGCTTGGCTGGCTACTACCGAAGGTTTATCGAGAACTTCTCAAAAATTGCTAAGCCCATGACAGAACTACTCAGGAAAGATACACTTTTCGAGTGGACCGAGAAGTGTGAGGCCAGCTTCCAGGAGCTCAAGAGCCGCCTCACCACTACCCCGGTACTAACCTTACCGGACATCCGGAAGGACTTTGTAATCTACTGTGACGCCTCGAGACAGGGACTCGGATGCGTGCTGATGCAAGGAGGCAAGGTTGTGGCATACGCTTCCCGCCAGCTAAGGAAGCATGAGCAGAACTACCCTACCCATGATCTGGAACTAGCAGCGGTAGTCCATGCTCTGAAGATATGGAGACACTATCTGATTGGCAATAAGTGCGACATCTACACCGACCATAAGAGTCTGAAGTATGTCTTCACTCAGTCTGAGCTGAACATGCGACAGCGTAGATGGTTGGAGTTGATAAAGGATTACGATGTGAACCTACAATACCACCCAGGCAAGGCCAATGTGGTGGCAGACGCTCTAAGCCGCAAGGTGTATTGCAACAACCTCATGGTAAAGGAGAGCCAGCCTGGGCTGTATGAAGAACTTTCGAAGATGAAGCTGGAGATCGTTGAACAAGGCCAGCTCCACGAGCTAAGGGTGAAGTATGATCTAGAGGACCGAATCAAGCTAGCGCAGCAGAGGTGTCCTGAGATCAAGAAAATCCTGAAACTCCAGTCCGAGGGAAAAATGACGGACTACCGGGTAGATGAGGAAGGCACAGTGTGGCTTGGGGATCGCATCTGCGTACCTCGGGACCAGGATATTCGAGAAGCTATCCTGAGGGAAGCGCACCACTCAAGGTATTCCATACACCCGGGCAGCACGAAGATGTATCAGGATCTGAGAGACCGTTTTTGGTGGAAGAACATGAGAGGGGACGTCGCCACGTACGTAGCCCGGTGCGACACTTGCAAAAGGATCAAGGCCGAGCATCAAAGGCCAGCGGGACTATTACAGCCCCTGGAAATTCCTATGTGGAAATGGGATGAAATTGGCATGGACTTCGTGGTTGGGTTGCCGCGCTCCCAGCGGGGCCACAACGCCATTTGGGTCATTGTTGACCGGTTGACCAAGGTAGCTCACTTCATACCCATTAAAGAAGACCACAGGACAGAGCAACTGGCAGAGTTGTATGTAGATCGGATCCTAAAGCTGCATGGCGCACCCAAGAGCATAGTATCGGACCGAGGGTCAGAGTTCACGTCTAGGTTCTGGCAGAGTTTGAACCAAGCTCTGGGAACTGATTTGAAGTATAGCTCAGCTTATCACCCGCAGACTGACGGGCAGACGGAAAGAGTGAACCAGATTCTGGAAGATCTGTTGAGGGCCTGCGTGTTGACCTACGGGTCGGATTGGGAGAAGAGCTTACCCTACGCCGAGTTCTCATACAACAACAGCTATCAAGAGAGCTTGCAGATGTCACCTTTTGAGGCTCTCTACGGAAGAAAGTGCAGGACACCCCTGATGTGGTCTGAGACCGGGGAACGGATCATCTTTGGACCCGATACAATTAAACAAGCCGAAGAGAGTGTGGCCAAGATCCGGGAAAACCTCAAGATAGCCCAGACCAGACAAAAGAGCTACGCCGACAGAAGAAGACGGGAGCTAACCTTTGAAGTTGGGGACTATGTCTACTTAAAGGTTTCGCCACTTAGAGGCACGAAGAGGTTTCATGTGAAAGGGAAGCTTGCACCGAGGTTCGTCGGCCCATACCAGATAGAGAAGAGGATTGGCAGTTTGGCTTACCAGCTCAAGTTACCGCAAGAACTCGCAGGAGTGCATCCGGTGTTTCACGTATCCCAGTTGAGAAAATGTTTGAGGGTTCCGGAGGATCAAGTCCCCGCAGATGTGCTAGATCTGCAGGAGACCCTGGAATACCTAGAACACCCGGTGAAGATCTTGGACCGGGCAACGAAAGGGACCAGAAGGACGAGCATTCCAATGTGCAAAGTGCTGTGGAGCAACCACACGGAGCGGGAAGCTACCTGGGAGAAAGAAGCCGAGATGAAGGAGTTGTACCCGTACCTCTTCGAGTCCGAGGTTAGTTCTTTAATCTCGAGGACGAGATTCTTTTAAGGGGGGGAGTCTGTAACAGTCCACTATTTTCAAATTATGAAAAATTTTGAAAATTTTGTTGTGCATGAAAAACTTGGCTTGCCATAAGGATGTCTTCTCTCTCTCCCCAAAAATTCCTAGGAAAAATGTATTTATTGCCTAAGGACCTTGTTAATGCTAGAGTGGTATTTGAATCTTCCTTTGGTTTTATTTGGATCTTTGTGTGGGGTTTTGAATTTGAATTTAAATTCAAATTCTAAACCTAAAACTAACTTGGGCTCTAACTAATCCTAACCCAGAAACCAGCCTACCCCTAGTTTTGGCCCAGCCCACTTCTCTCTCTCTCTCTCTCTCTCTCTCTCTCTCTCTCTCTCTCTTTCTCTTCTCTCCGCGCGCTCGGCCCACTTCTCGCTCGCGCCGGCCCAGCCCACTCGTCCGTTCTTCCCCAGCCGCGCTCGCGCGTCCGCTCTCGCGGACAGGTGGGCCCCACCTGTCGGCGCCGAGCCGAGCCGCGCCGCGCTCTCTCTCCCTCTCTCTCTCTGCCGCGTCGGTCCCACCTGCCAGCCCATCCTTTTCTCCCCCGCGCGCGCGCTGCCTCTCTTGCTCTCTCTCGCTGACGGGCTGGCCCCACCCGTCAGCTTTCCCTTCCACCTCGCGACGGGGTCACGCAAATCGCATGACCCCGCCGCCGGCCGCCTTTCCCGCGCAGCCAGCCGCGCCGCGGAAGCCTCTAGAAGCTGCCCGCTCGCCCTACCTACCCCGCGCACCCGTGAGCCCTCTTTTACCCCTCAAACCCTAGCCGCCACACCCACCGATGCTCGCCGCGTGTCCACCGGCGCGGACGCCGAGAATCCCCGCCGCTCGCCCTACCAACCACCCGGGAATCGCTTCAAAACCCTAGCCACTACCCTACTTAAGCCCTAGGCGCGCTCAATTTGAAACCCTAGCCGTCCATTTAGGGATTTCCCCTTCCACCGCCGCCACCGGAGTTGGGGGAGGAGAGAAGAAGAGGGGGAAGAGAAGGAGGAGGAGGGGAAGGAGCAGAGCCACGGCAAGGAGGCGCCTTGCCGTTGCTTGGAGCCAAGGCGAGCCTCGCGGCACGAGGAGGAGCACCGAGCCGAGCCGCGCACCGACGTCCACGCCGCCACCGGAGACGGGGAAGACGACCGCAAGCCGTACCTCGACCTCGCGCCTACCACCTCGACTCGCCACAGCCTCGACGACTTTCCCGCGACGCCCAGCACGCCTTTTTTTTCGAGCCCTAGGTGAGCCCTCACGCCTCGCCATGCCTTGCCCCACTCCGGCGGGTCGCCGTGAGCAACCATAGCGCGCCGCCGCCCTAGGACACTCCCCCTACCTCTCTGTCCGGCCGTCGTGCCGCTTGCAGGAGCCTAAAGCCGCGCCTTTTGGCCTTGGACGCGACCGTGGGCGTGCGCAGTCGCCGCTCCACGGGCTCGCCGTCGCGGCAAGCCATCCCGGCCGCCGAGCCGCGTCGCGGCGCCTCGCCACGCTCGTGCACGCACTCGTGCACGGCGCGTTGGCTCGCGCACGCGAACGCGCACGAGCACACACGAACACGGACGTTCGCGGACTCAGGAACGCGTCGAGCGTCGCTCGCCGGCGTTCGAACGTGCCATTGCGGCATTCCATCGAACGCCTGGCAGGCGCGCTCGCGGCGCCGCCCCGCGTCCGCGCAGTGCGGGCCACACGGCGCTGGCCGCGCGGGATCGCTGCGCAGCCGCAGCGGATCCCTGGGCCAGGCCGCGTGGTAGCTGGGCCGCGCCAGTTTGGGCCGTGCCTGGCCCATGGCCGGTTTCGGCCCATGGCCGAGCCGCGCCGCGCGCAGCACTGACCGCGGGGGCCCACCAGTCGGTGACTGGCCCCCACTGACCGCTGGGACCCACGCGCTGACATGTGGGGCCCACTAGCGTTGACCCTTGACCGTTGACCGTTGACCGGTCAACGATGACGTCAGCAGGGCCCACTGCTGACGTCATCACCCGGTGGCCCCTGTGCTGACGTCAGCATGTCGTCATGATGACGTCAGCAGGCCACGTGGCACTCTGTGGTTTTTCCTGGGTTTTCCATTTTTCCAAAATACAATTAATAATTTCAGAAAATGCTTTAAACTTAGAAAATTCATAACTAATTCAATTTAACTCAGAAAAATGTGAAACCAACTTCTATAATTTTCTAAAATCATGAGTAACACTTTAAAAATGCAATTGGAGTTAGTTGGGTCTTTCTTGGTTTCCATTTGGCTCTTTCTTTGCAAATAGGCCCCTAGACTTATTCGTATTTACGATCAGGAGCCGCCGCCGGAGGAGCACTGACTGAGGAGGACTACTACGCCGAGGAGGACGACTACCCCACTTACTCAGGTTCACGCCCGACTGCTTCTTTGAATACCTATAGGCATTGCTTACTAGATACGCTAAGCTTGCATGTGTTGCTTGAGCTGTGAACCTTGCATAGCCTGTTTTATTCATCGTATGCCTTGTTACCTATTGCTTATCATATCGTACCATGTTATATGATGATGATGAGATGCTTGCTTGTGTGCGGGATATGTGGTAGATATTCTTGGCGTGTGTGTGGGGATAAAACTGGGAAGGTGTATGGCGATTTTGACCTTACTAGGTCTTACCGGTGCGGGTAATAACAACCTGATCTTATATCGGGGTGGGATGACTTCTGGGTTATCTCGTGGGCTCTAGGGGAGATGGCCCCCTAGGGTACCCTAGGGGGGGTTGGACCCCCTAGTGGTTTTATGACTTGGAGCCAGGTGTAGGAGGTTACTTGAGAGGGTGAGGAAGAAGACTGCTTCCCGTACCGGTACCTTAAACCTTGTTGACTGTCCTGTGTTCACTGTACCGTACACGCCAACTTGCCTGAGATGTGACCGGTAACGACTAGCCTGGCTAGGGTGGCACCCAAATGCGGAGATCACAGTTTGTGTATGTGTGAGGGGTGAGTGCCCGTGCCTTACACCCCCGATGGGCAGCTCTGGTGGTATGCTTTCACATTTCCTTGGGGCCAATGCCTTAGGGCGGAGGCATCCAGACCCGGGAGACCAGGAGGGTGCCATTCTTACTAGGAGGTTTACTAGTTGTGGGCTGCGTCTCGACTGGCTCGCTACCAGTCGCAGCCCGGGTTGGGTACAGGTGTACAACCTCTGCAGAGTGTTATGATCTATACGTATAGCCGTGATCTTGGTCATGGATAGCGCAGTGTTCTTCAGTGTGGTCGGCCATTGTTTTGGGATATGCTTTTCTCCCCCTATAGGTGAGAGTGTGAGGGCGTAGGGGTAGCCGGGGAGAGGAAGGTTGTGCTCCGCCTGCCTTGTGATCCGGTTATCCCTCTTGAGATGCCAGGAATGAAGCTGCGCATCGCCGAGAGTTGGAGGCGTGTGTCGAGGAGAATGCCGCCGGGAACCCGTCGTATGATGGGACTAGCCCCGGGACAGTGATATGGGAATTGGTGGGATGAAGATATTATTATTATTATTGCCGCTTGCTTAGGAAACCCCAAGCCATATTTCCTTGTCTTTATCTTGTATACCATTAGCTTGTTAGTCCACTTAAAGCTGCATACAGTCGGTGACGTGTGCCTGTTCCATTCCTTGGGAACAGAGAGTGAGTATCTGGGAGATGGAGCGGAGTTCGACTCCAACTTCGACAACTGGTACGACTAGGCGACGGTCTACGCTCAAGCCTGCCTGTGGAGGAGACGCGAAGATGGTGGCCTACCGCCGAGCTTCCTAGCGCTAGCTGTCTTTTATTTGCTTGTTTAGCCCTGCGTGGCGTATGTTTGAACCCTTTGTTAGGAATGTAATAACTTATTTAGCTCTGTAATGCTTTATCGGAAGTTTGGAACTGCTACTCTTCTGTTTCGAGATTCTGTACGTGGTAGCGACTGATCCAGGGACTATCACACGAGTACAGGGAGTCGGGTTTTCATTACTGAAAATTCGGGTCGTTTCAGTATACACTCAGCAAACAACTCACCAAAATGATAATTAAAACTCAGGTGTTACATATGATCGCAAGCTTCCCAACCCGGGAGTCACAGGGGTGAAATTTCACGCTTTTACACTCTAGGGTTACTCTGACATCGCTAATCCCTACAAGAACAAAGGTTCTAGAAGCGCTGAGTTCATAATCCCACAAATAACGACATCTTGACCTACTAGTAATCGGTCGCTCCTACGGATCCATCACCAACTACTCTGCTCTGTACAAGAGTCTACATGGAGAACCCAAACAGTCTCATGCCTGAACTGTGATCGGTACAATGTGATTGCCATCATAACACCATGTTTTCATAAGCAGAAGGTAGATAGACTACTATCAAGAATATTGAAAATACTTGAACATAAGAACAAGGTGAGGGTAGGTTTTAGGGTGGTCTGCTTGCCTGCCCAGTACTTCGGCCAACAACTGAAGCAGTTCCCTAGCCCAACTCCTCCAGCGTTTTGCTCCTTGTTGCTTGGTCAAGACCTCAGCTAATGAGTGAAAGCTAATATGTGTGGGTGTGTGTCCCTCCGAGTTACAGGCTCATCTATTTATAGGCAGACAGAGGTCGGTTCAGGTGAATGTAGAGTTAACAATTACCCTTTGGCTTTGCTAAAAGAACGACCTTTCATATGTGAAATTTAGGTAGAGGCAGTAGACTAGCTATAGGTCAATTATGGCAGTAACTTAGCTGGCTATTTTACAACCAAGAGTTTGTAACCATCTCTATTTAATTAGTTTACAAGAAGCCAGCTATTGCCACGTATGGTATTATTATTTCAGTAGCTAAACTTGCACACTCTTAAACAATGCCGACTCCAGCAATCTAGAGTCCTGGTCTCATAAGAAATATATATATCTACCAGCATACTCTTGTCCCTACTTAAAAAACTAAGCTTAGTTAATTATTTCTAATCATTGGTTGTCTAGAGATGATAGCATCATTGTTCCCTACGACAGACATAATCCCTACTCTAGTGTTCCTGTGCATATTTTTAATTAACAAAAACTAGAAAGTTTTTTTAGATTACACAGTACAACGTAGACGCTCACACGCGCACACTCACCCTATGAATACATTTACGCAAACCCTATCCCTATGAGCACCTCCGAAGGACTGAGCCGGCAGATCTTGAGATTCACGAAGTCACCATAGGCGCCTCGCTGTCGACGGGAACGTCGCCTACCACCGAATGCATAGCCTCGGTAAATCTCGGAATAAATCCAGGAAAATACGAGCACCAGAATTTGAACCCTAGTGGGTACGTTCCACCAACCAACTGATCTAGGATCAGTTCGCAACTAGAAAGTTTATTTTAATAGCACTAGTGAAGGAGTTGTTTCTTTACACGTGCAGAAACTATTTTGTCACAACTTATAATCTTTACTATTTTGTCCATATAAATTTGGTAAATGAAAATGTTATAATTGTCACAGTTTAAAATTGACATGTTAAGTGAAGATAACACACTATTTCACTATCTTTCGTTTTTTCAATCTTTGACTTATTTTTTTAATGTATTCTTTATGTATTTCATTTTGATTTTCCATTCTTCCTTTATCCTTATCATTAGTGTTTGCATCAATAGATATTTTTTTTCCTTTGCCCAACACCCACTCTGGTTAAGTTGAGGACATGCATGCCCCAAATGAGCTCTTGCTATCTCTATAGCTTCGCGTTCACTGTAGAGGAATCGACATCCCTAACCTTGATATCGAGTTTTCTATGGACCCTTACCCGTACTAGTTCTGTGGAGAGCTTCACCTTTATAGCAATATGGAAGACCAACTCTATATGTGGGAATTCAAACCTTTATTTAAAAACTTAATTACAACATGTGAGCACCCTTACAGATTTGTATGGCTATCCTACCATGACAACATTACCTTACCATATCATACTTGAGACCCTTACGCCATGGTATGACAATTTTTAGGAGACCATGGCTCATGTAGTTGTTATATGTCAATTTTCTATATTATCTTTACAAAATATTTAACCTTAGAATTTTATCATTCTTATCTTAGCCTATAGAACATTTCATATACTTCACCATAAATCATGGCTATCTAAATATCTAACTTCTACAATTTTCTTATTTTTACCATGGTTTTATCCACATGCATAGCAATGTTAGTTTCATGTAATCTTCACAACAATCTAGAAGTAGTATGGTTTTATGCCATGGTATGGTGAGAGGATCACCCCTATTTATAGAAGACATGCCTCATATAGTTGTCATGTGTCAATTTTCTACATTATCTTTACAAAATATCTAACCCTAGAATTTTCTTATTCTTATCTTAGCCTATAGAACATTTCATATACTTAACCGTAAATCACGGCTATCTAAATATCTTAACTTCTACACTTTTCTTATTTTTACCATGGTATTCTCCACATGCATGTCAAGGTTAGTTTCATGTAATCTTCACAACAATCCAGAAGCTTTGAAGTACGCATTTCTTATTTTCAATAACAAATTTCAAGATTGACATGTTTGTTGAAGATGACACTCTTTATTCTACTGCCTTTCGCCACCATATCTGCGGAGGAGCAGATGCCAATCATCAGCATGGCAACCGCATCGTGGGCATGACGAGTGTCGTGTTCAGCCGCTAGCCAGTGGAGTTGTCGACGAACATCCCGTTCATGCACTCGTAGCATGGGGAGCTGTCACAGCAGTGGAGGCGGCGACGGAGTTCTATAAAAGCAACAAGAAGAACATGTACAATTGCTTATTTTCAACAAAAAAAATTCCAAGAATGGCATGTTTGTTGAACATGACACTCTTTATTTTACTGCCTTTCACCACCATATCCGCAGAGCAGTAGATGCCACATCTTCAGGATGGAGAGTGGAGGCCATGTCTTGGGCACGCCGAGTATCGTGTTCGGTGGCAAGCCAATGGAATTGTCGGCGAATACCCTGTTCATGCACTGGTAGCACGGGGAGCTGTTGCAACAACAGAGGCGGCGGCAGGGTTCTACAAGAGAAACAAGAAGAATGGATACACTTACTTGAGGCAGTAGCAAACTTTGACTTAAGGATAAGCAAAGAAGTTCCTATCTAGCAGCTTAGCAAGCCACTGATGTTCACACTCCATTCTTTTCAGACCATACCCTGAACTTGCATATTACGACCCTATAATGGTTAGTGGTTTCTTAGTTCATTTTTGGATTAAATTTGAGTTATAACATGTTTAGAAAAAATAAAAAAGCCAATTTTTGGCCATCCAACATGGTAGGTTGATTTTGGCGACGGAACTCCAAAATTCAATATTCTTGATCGTCAAGGTATCAAAACCGTACCCATTTGGCTATCCGGTGGTTCAGTGTTGCTGACACATGGCGGTGGAGCCCGCTTGTTTTTTCTTCTTCCCTCTTCTCTCTCTCCCTCCTCTTTCGTCTCTCTTGCCTAGGTGGTGCACCAAGCCATGCATGATAGTGACTGTCATGGCGATGTCCATGAGCAGCGGCGCTCCGCTGGCCGACGGGGTGGACTCCAAAGAAGTGGCTAGACAACCTTGTGTGGGTGCCAACCTGCCGGGCAAAGGGGGACGAAACTATCGTTAGCAAGGATGTCTACGATGTTTCTCGCTTCTCCAGCTCGGCAAAATTCTGACTAAGCTGGCGACGTCGCCTCCCTTTGGAGGAGGTCTTTGGCGTGGCTCGGCCCCTTTTTTGATTGCACATCTCGTGGCCCACAGGGATAACAAAGGGAGGGGTAAACATGCCAGTACGGTAAAAGTTGACGGTTATTTTGACGGCAGTGGCATGTAGAGGATGAGAAATTATAAATGATAGCATAGAAGAGATGTGATAATTTTCGATGGCACATAAGGAATAGGGTATATTTTTTTCAATGGCCAACTGATGAGGTGCATCCCTACGTCTCGTGAAAAATACAATTCTAACATTTTTTAACAAAAAATACCTCACACAAAAGTACAATTCTACTAATAGCCTACGTAATAAGTAATTAGATTTGATTTGCATTTCAAAATAACTCCTAGCCACCATTCTAGGAAATGTATGGAGTATTTTGTTAAAAAAGTTAGAATTACACTTTTTGTGGGACGAATAGTGATGAATTCGTGTTGGCAATGTTGCTCCCAGAAAGCTTGCCAATCCAAACTTTGCTGGTGCTTGAACGGCTTATAAGAGCGAGCAGGCCGGCGATCAGTGGTGGGGAGCTCCCCGTCGTCGCCGTACTTGATGCGAAACGTTGTCAGGAGCACACATCGATCCGTGGCCGTCACCCGTGTCGTGTCTCGCCACGATGGATCTCGACGAGGCATGCAGTACCTACCAAGCTTGGCGTCGATGTGGCGGTCCTGGCCGACCTGCCACTGCCAGCCCGGCGTGGCGGCGCTCCGGATGGAGTGGGTTACACGGATTTTTTTACCCACCCATCAATAGATTGAATAGATGGGTTTAGATTGGGTGGGTTGGATGGTTTAGCTGGGTACCCAAGCTAATTACTTGTCTCTCATTCGCACGTTCGTCTCGTGCCTGCTGAGTACGCGTCCTGCTACGCCATCTGCAGAATGGGTGGTCAGGAGCTTGCGCGTCCGCGCCACCTCATCGTCGGCGCTGCCCCCACCGCCGCTGCTGGATCCCGCGGCCGAATACGCGAAGCCGCCGTAGCCGCCCATGCATAGGGATGTCGAGCATCGTGGAGCAGAGCAATTGCTGCAGCTCGCTCAACTCATCGCCGGACGCTGCAATAAGCAAGGGGAAGAGCAATCAATGGCGTAAAAGCGAATGATTCACAGAATCCATGTACATCCACGGCCACCGGCGGTGGGCGGCACCTGCTCTCCTTGCTCCTCATCCCTGCGTCGATTTCTTCTCTTCCTTCCAAGCGTTGCTCCTCCTTCTCAGATCTCGCAGCTCCACACCACGGCCTCCCCCGAGCCGTTCTTCGTCGAGGCCAAGCTCCGCCAGCAGATGCAGGCCAAGGACTGCCGGGGCGCCGTGCCCAGGATCGCGTACCATGTCTCCGGCTCCGCAGGAGACGGCACCGCGCTGCTCCTGGATCCATAGGTCTAATGGATCCTACCCGTGTCCACCCAATCCATATATTAACCTCTCTCATGGGTTGATTTGGGTTTTGGGTGGGTGGATTCGGTGGATTACAGGACCATGCACAGCCCTGAGACGCGGGACGTCGCAGGTGCAGAGGTGTCCATCGTAGTGCGTCCGTCCTTGCTCGGCGTCCATGTCGAGCTTGTGGATGCTGGCCCCGCTCTTGGCGTCGTCCAAGACGATCGAGGTAGCTTCTTGCGCTGGTGCTGCGGGCTCGCCCTTGCCGGGCCACCGTGACTCCGTGAACCACGGGCGGCTCGTCGGCAAGGCGACGGACGGGATGGACGCAGAAACGACCGGCACGCCCACATTGTAACGTGTTTGTGCGTCCCTCACTCTGCCAAAAAAAGGAAAAAAAAAAACCCCGCCCCTGTTCGTCGGCTAGGCGACCCTACACAAAATAATGTACTGCTACAATCAAACAACATTACTAGTTGTTGCAACATGTGCCTTCTTAGTTCTGACATATCAGATGGGCCATTTCAAATAACAGGTTGCATATAAGTTGATACAAATAACATGTGCCTTCTTACCTTTCAGGTTTTTATTAGTAATATAGCATCTGAAACATATGTTGCTTTGTTTAATTTTGATATTTGGTGCAGTGGTGCAGTGATACTTCTTTTTGGTTGGATCTCTTTCAGCGCAAATGGTTTCCTAGATGTAACAGTAGTGGCCAGATTGACATGGCTTATAAAACATGTAGGAACAAATTTGCATTGTGATCTGCAAAAATAAAACATACAGTTGTTTTTCTGTTTTTTTTCCTTTTTTTTTACTATCCACACTTCAAATTCGGTGCCTTATTCTCCTGCATATTTTGCCTGTAAAGTATTATGGTTTGATCTAAGTTATGTCATCGTCCAGCATTTACTATCTAGCTGAATCTGCTATGTCATCGTACTGCATTTACTATCTAGCTGAATCTTCTCACTGTTAGAAGACTAAATAGTTATCCTCAGTTTGCATGTTAGCAAAGAACATGGCGTCATGTGCATGTGTCATTATCTTTTTTTTAACAGTGGCACTCACGCCATTTTTCTATATTCTTCTTTTGCAAATCCTGCTACAATCGGAGTCTTAGATCATTTTCATTCCTATGGTATGAACAGTGTTTGATGTTATTTTGTCGTGACAAATTATGTTTGGATGACTCTTTGAAACCAGAAATAACAGAGAAAGAGTATATATGTACATACATATGTGCATGTAATGTATAAAAGTGTTTTGGAGTACAACATGCAGAGTTCTGTTCAGATCACGAACGTGCATGCAATCATGCATGGCGTCCAGCACGTGCGTAGAATGTGCGGATTAACTCTCTTAAGATATTCATGGCCGATGATTAACAACTGATAGTAGCCTTTATCTATCGAGCTACACGATGGTTGTTGCTTGCATGGGGCCAGTATGACGGCGACGTACACGTATTCGGATCGTCTACGATGCATGCTACCATACTCCCGGGGCCGCGTGGCAGCCGGCGCGGGTGAACGTTCTAGAAGCAATAGAAGATTCCGGAAACCTCGTCATCATTGGCGGCAAGCTGATGTCTCAGATTAGAAACTGAACAAAGAAAAAGATAAGCACGTATATATGGCATATGTACTTACGTGCTGGTCTCTTATTAGCCTGTGTCGTGGGACATCGTTTGATTGGGCCTGCAGACCATTGAGCGCTGGCTATCGTCTCAGTCCAGATAAAGATCGACCAACTTGACCGGGAAGCAAGGGAGGTTGAGAGATTTTTCCGGTTAAGCGATATCTACGCTCGCCAACAAACTTGAGGCAGCGCACGGAGGACTCTCGGTGCAGGCGTGCGCCCAGTACCCTAGTCCTTGCCTATATAAACCCAACATTCTGTTGCAGAGGGGGGCTTTTCTTTTGGATCGGCCGACGGAGAGAGGCCGAGAGAGAGCTGAAGGTGTGGAGGAGAACGACATGTAGATCAAACTGGCTGATCACATCGGAGGCTCCCCTGACTGGAGCTCCAACACGGCCGGGCAGGCAGCTGCCATGCATGGAGCTCTCACGAATGGAAGAGAGCTTTTCTTTTCTAACAGAAAGGCTCTACGGAAGGAGCAGCTCGTCGAGTTAGAGAGGCACCTGAGGCTGATGTCCATCACCGATGAGACGATGGCGCCCTCCACGTTTAGCTGGCGCCGAGGCTGGGCAAGCCGACGTCATGGGCTCATAGCCCTCCTCTCCATTAACATTGTTGCAGGTTAATCTACAAGTTGATCTACTATTTTTCTTGTTGGCCATCGACCAGATAGGAGGTTCCTAGGCTGGAGGACTTCTTTCTTTTCTCATCGACGACGTAGGGTGACCTCGCATCCATGTAAATCAACTCGTCGGTGATCGTGGCGGCGAGGAGGAAGCCGGCAGCAGCCTCTCTGCGCCCACATGAAGGCCGAGGCCAACGTCTCAGGAGCCAGCGACCGTGCTGACTGACGGAGAGAAGGCCATGTAGATCAACCCAAACCGGCCGGCAGCCATGGCGCGAGAAGCCGGACGAAGGAGCAAGGCGTGCCCTAGGCGACTTGGTGCAGATGCCGGAGAAGAAGGTGCACCCGAACTCCATAAGCAGAAGGTACCTCCTGCTTGCCTTGATGAGCGGAGTGGAGAAGCCAATATGACAAGCCAAGACGAGGGCCATGAAGAAAGTTGTTGATCTCATCTATCGGCGCTACAGCCATGCAACAGCCCGATATGAGCGATCCATCTACAAGGAACAGCACAACACGACGTGCAGATTGTCCATGATCCATCTACTAGAAGCGCACAAGTCTTTCCCATCCTGTCGAGAGGCTACTAAGAGAAGGGCGGGAGCCTTGGCGTGCACACGTTCATCGTTAGGAGGCCTCAAGCATCTTTGTCCTAGCGCCCGGCATCTCCGTCCGCGACGTCAAGTTGCCGGTCACGCCGGACTCAATTTCATCAAGCAGGAGCAACGCGCCATGGCCCAGTCGTTCACTTTCGTCGGTGCAGCCAGTTGATTATTTGTGCCTTCTTTTCTCTCCATTATTTTGCAGATCGCATCTATGCGTATCCCCTGCACGACCGAGTTGCCGTTCCGCTAATCGCCGGTGCCGAACTGCTGGAGGTGATCGAGCTTGACGGCGAGACAATGATGATCGAAGACGGCAATGAGACGACGCCGTCTGTGGGCGAGCTGGTCGCTCCCTGGCCGTATGGCTTATCTCATGAGACGACTGGAGATATACGTGCAGCTGGGTCGGTTGACGGTTGCTAGTGCATGACCACAGGCAAGCAGTCCACATACGTGCATAGGCGGACATGTGCATGCAAGTATGCAAGTCTGTCATCTGCAGCAGCCTTCGACTTCTCTGTGCACATCGCCAGAGGTCGCCGGTTGTCCCGGAGCTGAATCGAGGCCAGCGAGCAGGCAGCAGGGACGCCAGACCGCAGATTGATCAACTATACTCTCTTTTCCTCATGTTTCTTTTGCAGATTGCATGCATACATGGTGGCTCGGGGACCGAGCACCGTCTAGCTACTGGCACTGTCGTCCATGGCGCGGCAGTGGCGATCATGATGGCGCCGAGACGACGCTCACGTATCACATGAGATGACCAACGACATGCAGCCAAGGAGATTGTTGGCGCACATCAACATGCAAGCAAGAGTTGCATGGCTGTACACGTATGTGCATGTGCTATGCACATCAAGAATCAAGCAAAGATACACGACAGACAAGGGATCGCGTCCATGTAGATGCGTCACCCTTCCATGAAGCTCACGCGACAACTCCAACGAGACTCAAGACTACCTTTGCTTCGACTACACTGCTGACCAGTACCTCGACAATAAGCTGCTACATCATCGACTCAGTCACAAGCTACACGTAACCATGTATCTACTTCAACTACTACCACGACTTCATGTCGTTCGAGACCGACGAGGCCGGACGACGCGGGCAAGCGCTGCTGACGTTTCAGCCCATGGACACCGACGAGGCCATGGATCACGCCGACACCCATCTTCTACACCACCACGACGTTCGTGACCGACGAGGCCGGGCGCCGTGGGCGACGGAGCTGACGTTTCAACTACGCCGCACATCTACACCACCATCACCAGTACATGCATGGAGAACGTGAAGCGAAGACTGAAGACGACGACCACAACAGTTTAATCGGAGGTACTCCAGCAAGCTAGTCCTGCGGAGGTAATTAACTGGGAGCCTTCCGAGGCCCCAGGAACTAGAAGACCATGTCGCCTATGTTTGATCTGTCCTACGACAGGCTATGGAGCGCACACCTATACAAAGAACCATGTATTTGTATTTTCAATAATATAAATAAAATATGTGTTCCTATGTCTTTTCTTTTGTGTACTTAGTACACTGGCACGCCCGCAATTATTTTTCTCACATGGGCCAGAGAGCGAAAATCGTGTATTTTTATCTCTAAACAAACAGCAATAATTTTGATTGGATATGATTGTTGTGCAGGTCTGGATGAACCCTCCTGTTGCAGCTGCAAGAAGAATCAGGAACTCGCAAGCCAGATATATAACGCCTGGACCTAGACAAAGACACAAAATTTCCAGCCCTGTTCACTTTTTAGGGAAATGTGACGAGAACATGACACCATCGGATACAAACATTGGTCATAAGGTGAATTTATTTCCCCATTTGCATAATGATTTGTTGTACAATTTACTTGGTTCTACATGTCCATGTCATTATTTGACTGAAGGTACAAATGCATTATTACATTGTCTTCGCGGGCTTGTTATTCACACATGGGACCCAGGCCTAAGATGGAGTAGGGCCCAGACATATGGAGAGAGCTTCAAAGATGCTCAAGGACGTCCTCCACCTTGGCCGCCACCTTAGGAGACCAGCAAGGACGCCCAAGTCAATATGGAGGCCCATTACAACTCGAGTTCGAGTCCACCTTGGAGTCCAGGAGCTGCTTTCGGTAAAACGGACGCCCAGGCCACATACGGAGTCCGATTTCGACGATCCACATATGGTTGGAAAGAAGATTTCATAGAGCTTCCAATGTTGTTGGTTTGAAGCCCAAATATGTCCTGAGTCGTCGGGAATCATCCAAACAAGGTGGCGTCCAGAATCTGTCCCGGTGTTGCGTCACCGTCTTTTGGCCTTTGGGCCGTGTATCATCATCAAGCCCATTAGGGGGCGTGAGCAGGGGGTCATCCACGACCCTAAGCTCTATAATTCAGTAGCCGCCGCCTTCCTTAGGGTATGCAGTGTCATAAGGTTTTTGGCCTTGGAAAAAAAACTGTGGTGGTTGATCTTAATGGAAGCTCTACATGATGTCAGATGTAGCTACAAAAATCTTTATAGAACCTGTACCGAGTTCAAAGTTACCTATTGCAAACTTTGTACCTGACAACCTTGTAAAGCGATCAACGACGTACGTGCACAACAAATATTTTTGTAGTCGACTTTCCAACACGTGTCTCTACAGCACTGAACAATCGCACCTCGCAGCTAACCTCCACCGCACGTCTGCTGAAAACCGCAAGTCAAAATCGGTCGTGAAGAAAACCGGAGGCAGGCATCGCGTGGGCCGAGGAGCGTCGGGGTGGTGCGGGCGGAGGCGTCGGTTCGGGAGAGACCATGCACTCCATAGCCAGCTACAAAATAAGTATTACGTAGCCAGATCATCCTTAGCTCTAAACCCGATCACTTGGCCCTTCTGCTTGGCTCCAAATTAATGTTGCCATTGAAAGATCTGCTCTAAATTAGGCAGCTTCAATCTGATTCAACCACTAATTACGTAGCAATCATTTTGCATCCGCAAAAATCATGGCACGAGACGTGGTTGCGTGCGTGAAAAGGAAGCTGCAAGGCTTATAGTAACTATATCATTTGGAGCCAATCGAATTGTCACATGTAAAATTTTATCGTATTGGTAAAAACAGTTTTAACATAGCACTATAGTAATTAGTTTTTCATAACACAGCTAGCCGGAAAAATATGGTAACCAATGTGGTAATTATCATCTCGGAACATACGGATTCTCGTAACTATTTTTTTTTTTGTGACATTGACTTGGCACAACACTAGATTGTAGTAACACATGCACTATAATATCAAGCCACGATAAATTTGATTGCCATTGTAGTAACACATTACTATCATACTACCACCAGATTGGGTGGTAAGTTTTCATCCTAATTATCGTAAGCCGTTCTTGGCATTGCCGTAAATGGTGCCCAGAGCACCAACAATTCAACATGCTAAATAGTGGTAACTTCCTACTCTTTGTCCTGGAATGTGATCTTTGACCCTTCCGGGATCATCTGGACCTGAGTCAGGGCTGTGCGACAGATAACCTTGTGTGGGCAGGATTGATTACGCCTAAAAATTGATCAGGAAGAAGAAAACATGGCACTGAGTCAGGATAGATTTAAACCATTGATGAGGGGATTAAAAATACCGGAGAGATACATAGGCCATTGATCCAAAAAATTGGAAGAAAAAAAACGAGATCTTGATCCGGAGCATTCACCTGAAGCAAATTCCTCCGTATGTCGCCCTGCTAATTGATTTACTACATCTTCCTGTCATAATGCCAGATCACCAATGTGAGGGATCCCAGCCCGCTATTCTCTGCAAATCCAAAAACAGCTGCGCCAGATATGTGTCTCATAATTTACCATAGAAATAATTGGGCACTCTCAGGTGGCGATGGATCGGGCAATGGCGGCATTCTGATGTGGCGGCGGCATCGGCAAACATGCGGTTGCTTGCTCAAAGTCCGTTCCGTTATTCGTCATCGGCACCAGAGATTCAGAATTACGGTCTCCTCGGGATAGAAGGCCATACCTGCATGGATTCCAGAGAGTGAGCAGCAGTACATGATATACGATAATAGCACTGCAGGCCATGTCGATGTAGCTGCAGGACAAACTGCGTCTGGCCTCACTAGGGGAAACAATAATCGCTAAAAATATGGGGTCAGATTTTCGTAGGAAATTTACGACTACATATATGGGTGCTGAGCCGATGGAAGGAAGGAATAATGGTACCTGATTGCCGCTAATTAAGTATCGTAATAATGGAAGCAATAATGTCTTACGCCAATGCTCTGGCTCACGCGTATACGGGATACGACGGCCACGGAGGCGCCACCTGGCCATTCTATAGCCAGCCACGGAGTATACTCACCGTATACACACACACACCTCGATTGCAATCTCAACTCAAACGCTAAACTGAAAGCGAAAAGGACACTCTGAAGCGTTCACATTTGCCTACACGGCTACACTCGGGGGCTAGATTGCTATGTAAATCACGACATTATATTTTTTTTTAAACGGAAGTAAATCACGACATTATAGAACACAGCTATCCAGCTCTATGATCACCATTCACCCCTGAAAATCAAGTACTATGGAAGTGCTTGCTGTCTTTCTTTTTACGATTATTGATCTGCACTCAACCTGCAGGAAAATGAGATCTAAAAGTAAATCAAACGGTACCGGTATGTGTTATATTATATAATTGAACCATTTGGCAAGTCAAGGAAGGGGGAAGCAAGAAAAAAAAATCATACCTTGACTCATTCGCAACCAATTTTGGTTTCAAAGCTGCTCAGGCAGATGGCGAATGCCTGGAATGCAGAAATGGGATAACGGTAGTCCATGGTGAACAGGTCCTTCCCTACCTTGCCAAACTGAAGTATAACGTCATCACCCTCCTGGTTACTTGGAGTTGGAGCACTCTCATCTGAGGCCACCAACTGGAAGTTCTTTACGGACGCAGCAGTTACCCGCCCATGGAAATTAAGGCACCAGCAGCGAAGCTGTTGATTCCAACTTGGAGACTTGTTCTTCAGAGCTACCTTACTTTCATTCTGACTGTTCAACTGAGTGCCTGAACTATCCACTTGACCTGATTTTGCTTTGAAGAATGGAACTGATGCGAAAGAGCTGGAGGCACTAGATGGAAATCCAGTCTGCGTGGGAGCAGTCCCTCCTTCTTTGATCGCTGATACAGGGATAGAATCCATGACACAATCCATCTTTCTTGGCGCCCTGCAAATCATTAGAGTACGCCAGACAAACTTTTCAGCTCTCATAGTCTCATGTGATAAACCAGCAGTCAGCAGCTAATATATTTTCTGTTGGATTACATTGGTCAATTCCAATTGAACGTTGTCTTGGAAAGAGAACACAACACTAGGCAGAATAGAAGTTCTACCACAAGATTTGCCATACCTAGAACCAAAGACGTTCACTTCATAAGAAATGTGCGAAACTGGATAATTCCCAGCAGACAGACCCTTCGTGGGAGAAACTTGAGCTGAACCGATCATGTGTGCAGATGGACCCTTTGAAACCACAGCTTCAGCACAAGGTGAATGGGCATCATAGACAGTAAATTTTGTGCCTAAGAAGTTTGATCTGTTTAACATGGAAGAATATGTTACTCTGAGACCCCTGTCGTAAACACTACCTGTCTGTTATCATGCAAAGCATTGAAGATACAGAGCGAGCCGTAAAGTTCATACACCAATATCTGTTTCTTGAAGCCTCACCTTAGCTTGCCAATATAGGTACCATTCCCTTTTGAACCAAGCGAAATCAGGTATTCAGTGCATGAAGGCCTTCGATATTTGCGTGCAGCAAGTAGCACTTTCCCATCATCAGATAATGCTACAAAACAAAGAAACAAAAAACAGTTCTTCCACAACAATGAGCACTTCAACGTCGTACATGCCCAAGAGGATACATGGGGGAACAAGAACATACCGTCAGTGGCTCCAATGCACAGAAAATATGACTGAGTAGTCCGGTTCCTCCTAATGAAACATTTAAGAGGGGCATCCCTTGGGCCAGGCTGCAGTTACAAAAGGTGAACTTGCAAGTTTAGAATAAAAGAAATTTATGAGCAAAATTCTAAAGTCAATGGAAACTCAAATCGAACGTCAAGTCTCTTATTACAATGGCAATAAGAATATGCTCCCTGTTCGACACAGCCAACTGCAAAAAGAAGTCAACTAGCACGGTGATTGGTGAAATAACATTTGACCGTGCACACCTGATGTGTAAACCTTCCTAGAATTGACCCAACGAATAAGTTATCAAGAATTGTCCATAATCTGACTTCCTCTGGTTACAGAATAAAATCTAGGCCTATCTAATCTCGTGGCTCCAGAACTGAAAATCAAACAGATATGACTAGGTAGGTACCAGGAATGGAATTCTGTTCGATGTCTTGCAGTGACAACGAAGGCAAACCACCTTTGCGCCGCACACGCAACGTGGACACGGAGTATTGACCATTGCAACTTCGAGAAAATGATGGATGCAATATGGACCAAGGCACTGTCACTATCAATTACTAATACTGTTCAAGGTGCAAAATTCTGGTGACACTGAGAATTTTTATGCAAACCACGGAGTAGGCATGATGGAACTGTAGCACCTTCAAGTTTCAGCAGTATGATCACCGACCGAACAGGCGAGATTCAGCAGCATGATCACCGAACAGAGAGAGATTCAGAGTCCGTGGGAAAAAACCATACCTGCTTAACAGAGATGGGGAAGGTGAGCTTCCCAGACGCCTCCGGCACGAGCACCATCTCCTTCACGGCGCGCCTCCAGCCACGGCAGACGCCGGCGGACGCCACGACGGCCGCGCGTCCCGGCCACCGCGCCTCCCCCACCTCGACCTTCTTCAGCACCTCCCGCATGAGCTCCGGTGGAACGTTCGCCCAGGAGCTCTCCCGCAGCGCCGCCTCGTCCGGCTCCACTCGCTCGACGCGGCCCGTGCCGCGCGGCCGCGGCAGGCAGCGCCGCGAGATGGCGCCGATCTCGCCCTTCATCTCCTGGACCATGTTGCTGAAAGGCATCGCCTTTCGCGTCCTCCTCACCAAAAAACCACCCAAGAACGCTCGTATGTTGAAATTCGAAGCCCAATTCCACAAAATACCACGCGCTTTCGGCCGAAGCAAGAATGATCGATGAAAACCGGGTATTTATGTACTGTGGCAGGACCTAGGTGGCTAGGCCATGAGTGATCTTCAGAGTTCAGACTGCAGATGGTGGGGAAGAGAGATGGGAAGCTTCCTGTGCTGTGCTGATATGATGTGGGGATGGGCTAGTGAGCTGAGAGGGAATTGGGGGGATGTGACCTCGTTCTTTGGTGGAAGGAGACAAAGGATGTGGAGCCTTCCCTGTCCATGGGGTTTTTGGTGCTTACCCGCCGAGGAGGGAAGGAAACTGGACGAGGGGCAAAGGGCGTACTAGTGGTAGGCCACAGTAGCCTGTAGTGTAGGCGTAGATGAGAACGTAGCAGTCTTTATCGATCTCAACAGGGTCTGCGTGTGAGTGCAGAATGCATAGCAAAAAAAAAAAAAACTCTCACAGCAACCAACGGTGGGATATGAACTCTGCGAGCTACTACTATTCTTGTTCCAGTCAAAAGCAAAGATTCAGTACAAGGAATAATATGGCTTTTTCCCTCTCTCTGTCAGAATTATAAAAAGCTGACAGCCATGAGTGAGACATCTTTGTTGGAGTAGTTTGGAGTAGCTGGTGAAGTGGAGAATTCTTCCCCCCTACTGTTCCAATATCGCATACATTAAAAGCAATTGCACTTGTAACACTAACACCCAGCTATCGCATCTTGAATGAGCCTACCAGGCCATCAGGAGATGTCACCGTCGTTGCCTGGATTTTCATGTGTGAGATATCTGCAATTTCGGGGAATATGGGTGCCGAACCTCTCCAGTGCTCTCCAAAAACTGCCTGCACAGCACTCGCGAGGGTAGTTCAACTTGAATTCCTCCTCGGCAGATACGAAACCAGTGCTGCGTCCTGCGTGTTCTGACGTTTCAGAACCTAACCACTTGAACATGGTCTGTCTATCTCAGCTCAGGTATCATCCATTCAAGCCTTCAGGCTGAAGAAAGATGCTATTCTGCGACAGGAACCAAACGGCGGAACGAGAGATAGGAAAGAGCTCATCAATCGCGTTTGGTTACACGAAGATGCAGTGCAGTTTCCACCCTGCACCAAAATGGTGTTGCTGCAACATGTGGCTGGCTTTCTGCCATGTTTGTGTTGAGCAGAAACCAATCTTTGCAGGTCTTCTTCATGCTTTCTACAGATTAACGCAACTACACAATATAATCTCCAGTTTAAAGTTACCATGTTTTCCGGACATCAATCTCAACTCTAAAGTATTACTATCCAGGAAGCCACTAGATTGTTTTGGCCAGTGGTTTCAGTGATCAACAAGACCGTGTCACTCAATTCTTGCCTAGTGCAAAGGTTAGGTGGGTGTAATTTGTGCGCATGCGCTTTTGTTGGGACAATCTTTGCATATCAGCATGCCAACGCATGGGTTGTCTTGCCCCAGAGTGTGCTAGAAAAGCAAAACAAAGCTTCAGTGGCTTATTCAGGACAACTAAATAGATGAATTATTTTGATGTTGAAAGGTGTAACTGTAACTGCTCGATGTGTTCATTGGAACCCTAAAAGTAAAATTTCACAAAATCACACACACCACAGCAGAACCTTCTGACATCATCAAGTGGTGAGAACCAAATGTACAAACAAAGTTTGCGGTAGTTGTACTTATAAGAAACATAGACAGATAATTCAGAAATGATATCTTGACTTGTATTTTACGTTTTCTCGTCCCCATCGGACCAAAGTCGCTCGTGTTCTTACACGCCAAATCTACTTCAAAATTAGAACAAAAGGCAAAGATTACATGGAGTAGGCGATGTGTTTTGGGTAAGGCCACCAGAACCACACCACGCGGGGAAATCCAGATTCCGCCCGACCCAACACGCGAATGGGCCATAATTTCAGCCCATTCAAATTCCACACATTATGCATAATCACCCCAAAACCTGATAAACAGTTCACAGTTTCAGAAAAATCGAGAGGATAAAGAAGGTAGTTGTTGTAGTATCTGTAATTCTAAATGGTATATGCATAATCCAAGGAAATTCTCAAAAGAAACACTGGTAGCCATAAAAGACAGGTAACAGAGGGCATTTCTTCAGCTACTTTGATTATTTGAAAGCCATGCTTGATGATTGAACTGGAGTAATAAAAGAAAGTACGGCGATCTCTTCAGAGGGGTAGGATATTAGGGGACCAGAGTATGCCTCATATGCCTGTCAGTTATGTATTTATTTAACAGATCCATGCGCACAGGTCCAGATGTATAAACCTAAAGCTTCCATCGACCTGCACTTTTTTTTTTTACATTTCAACCCATAGGGAAGTAAGCGGTCATGCAACATCAAGAAAGCATCACGAGACATACGGAAGTTATCTCTGCATTTAGTAGGGTCATCCAGACTCAGTTTCATCCATTGAGCGAGCCCCCAACAGCTTGGTTATGGGACAAGGAGGATTGACCACAGGTGGCTACGTCGCCAAAAGTCCTTTAATCCTTCTCAGCACGACAGCTGCCATGGCAAGTTCTTCAACTCCGGACCGTTGCTGGAAGTGTCACTGGCACTTTCGCTGGTCGATGAGGCATCGTTGCTGTCCATCTGCAACTCAAATAGACAAAGAAATGATTAACAATGTTCAGATTTACAATGGCTAGCAACAAGTTCGGTTCCACAAAATGTTCAGTGCCGAGCAGTAGGCAATAAACAGCCCATCAGGCACTTTTTAGAACACTGGAGGTCCAGTTTATCTTTTCCTGAGCTGAATAACCCTGGATTCTACATTTTTTAATGTCTATATGAAAGAGCACAAAATAAGTTGATATTATCTAACAGAAATATTCTCCCAGACTATTGCAGTTCACACTATTGCCAGCAAAAAGTTTCTAATCAGAGTTTCCGTTGCTGCTTCAGGTGGAGACTCTGCAGATGTTTCTTTCCCTAATGCCAGTCTGAAAGTTAAAAAAACAAATGCATATGACAGCACAATAAAACCATCCAGAAATGGTGTTCATACACACAAATTATTAGGGAAAAAGAACAGAAACCACATTTATGAATCCGACACTTGAAGGTTCTCAATTTCAAATATGACTTTGCTGCTAAAATTAATAGGCAAAATATTTTGAAGATTAAACCTAGCAGTTAGTACAACTAGTCATTGAATGAAGCTCTGAAAGTCGCATAATCGAATCAGATGTCTAAAAACACTTGGACAAGAACAGCCTGATACAAAATTGTAGCACATAAGGAATATACTTTCATCACACAGATTATTTAAAACACAAACATGAAACAACAACCAAAGTTCACGAAACGGTCTTTATTACAACAAAAAGTACTCATGCACTAAGGAAAAGTAAAAGAAATCAAAGACCCGCAGTAGTAGCGTTTGTTCGGATACCTTGGACTTTAGAGTCATCACGTCCCAGGAAACCTTCACGTAGTTGAACCGGCCTTCTTTGGTTTCCAAATCGAGGAAAGCCCTACGATGGAGCCTGTTGGTGCAAACATTCAAGGCTTGGGCAAAAAATAGATCACTCTCGCTGTACCCATCCTCTTTCAAAATCTGATTGACTCTTGTCATCTCCTCAGCTTCAGCGGCACGACGGAACATTTTCTCCCTCGAATCCTTAATGATGTCGCTGATGTCGTCAAGGGAAGGAGTACTGGGGAATGGTCCCTGCTGGTCACACGATGAAGGCGTACTGTACGTATTATGTACATGGATCGAATGCAAATGAAAGTAAGCAGACGGTGTAACAGATACCGACAGGTACCAGAAACATGAATTTGTGGAAGGGAATGGGGACTTGCCTTTGCACAGCGCTGCTGCGGGCGTGTTGACCGGAGGTTGGAGTGCCTGGCTTGAGGTGGAGAGCACGACGATTTTGACGACGCTGCCAGTGTGGGCATCGTTGGTGCGTTGGGCGCCAGCTGCTGAACGCAGGCAGAGGAGGAAGGTCGAGGCGGCCGGCAGCGGCCAGGAACAGCCCGCCGCCGACTGGATCTCGGCGCTGGAGGCCGCGCCGAGGACGGATGGCGGCGGTTCGGGGAGGTGAGGGAAGGGGCAGTGGCTCGAGACGGCGACGGGTGCGGCGGTGGCTCAAGGCGGCAACCGGCTGCGGTGGAGGGAAAGGCCCCTAACCCTAGCGCGGACGTGTGCTGTCTGCTGCGGCGAGCCGGCGATGCGGGATCCAACCAAGATCACTCATGTCGACCGTTACACGCCAAAGTGACTTCACTTCCAAATTAGAACAAAAACAAACTAAAATTAGAGCAAATCCACGCGCACGGGCCACAATTTCGACCCATCCAAATTCCAAACATACTTGTACAGGCCCGCTAATGCGCTAGCTACACACCATATAAGATAAAATGGGTGGGTGTTTTTATATCTACAAAATTTACAGCCTTTGTTATTATACACAACAACTCAAAGCCCCAAATTTCCAGGGCTCATCTTTCTTCACCCTGCTGATCCAAACCAACCCACCCTCCATTTGAGCCATAGGCTGAAGGCCCCTCTTCACCATTCCTGAGGGACTATACCATCAGAAGTTCTGAAGAACATAAGCTTCATCATCTGATTATCATCAGCCACACTCTATTAACCAAAACCATGCCTTGCCCTCCTCGTTTCCTTTGACAGTGTGTTCACCTCACCGTCCGTCATGGGTACTCTGCTCGGTGGGTGATCCTGGGGAGAAGGGCACAAAACCACGGCCGCCGAACATGGGCCGCATCAGCGCGTCGTCGAACTTGCGCCAGTAGTAGTGGACGGTGTGAGTCGGCTTGCTGAGGAGCATCCTAAGGCTGGACGGCCTGACAATGTTGGCAGCGGCTGTCTCCAGGTCGGAGCCCTGCATGCTCGTGAGTAGAGGTGAGTGCAGGGACTTAGGTGACGATGGCTCGGAGGTGACGGTGTTGCTACAGGCTGGGAGCAGGAACCGGATCAATGGCTTTGTCATCATCCCAAACACCTGATAAACAGTTCACAGTTTCAGAAAAAAATGAGAGGGTAAAAATGGTAATTGTAGTGTCTGTAATTCTACATGGTATATGCATGATCCAAGGAAATTCTCAAAAGAAACACTGGTGGGCCAATTGGCCATGAAAGACAAGTACCAGAGAGCAGCAGCTATTTGGAAAGCCATGCTTGATGATTGAACAGGAGTAATAAAGGAAAGTACGGTGATCTCTTCAGAAGGGTAAGGATATTAGGGGACCAGATTATGCCTCATATGCCTGTCAGTTATCTATTTATTTATAAAGGATAAGATCGTGTTCACGACCACAAGCTTCCAGATTTAGTTCCCCATGAGCCATGACATCTGACTGGTGTGATGTGACAATTAATTTGGATCTTTTGGGTTAGCTCAATGGTGAGAATCCATTTAGGGTGAGAATGCATTCACGCCAGGGCATTCTACATGATAAGCCGACACATTGCCTTAGACGAATATTGGAACAAAATGACTCACCATGGTGCTAAATAGAACGACAGTGATTGTGCTGGTGATCATTATCGCATTGCCGTGCAGCTGAGTGTGTCCAGATCTTGTGAACTGCAATCCCAAGTTGAAGAGTTATACTTGGAGAAAAAAAAACTTAAGAGATACTTCTGGAGTGAACTGGAGGGAACAAACCTTGTTGTAAGCAAGAGCAATGGATACGGCGCCTCTCATAAGCCCGGCCCACCATATTACAATCTGTTCAAAAAATTCAGTTAGAAGATGATCCTAATTAAAGTAATTTCAGCAGAAACATGGTCTAAAAACTTACTCACCTGTTGTCTCCATGTTATTTTCTCCAGTGGTGTCTTTTTTGTTAGGTTTGACAAGAAGGAGAGCGGAAAAACAAAAGCAGCTCTTCCCACCAGAACTAATCCTAGCAAAATTGAGCTTATGCCAATTGATTTTCCAGGGCTGCAAATGGGAAACAGCAAAATTGAGTATTCGTTTTCAAAAAAGGTACTTATAGGCGAATATGCATTTAGTTTACCTGTCACTGGCAAACTCCCACTTTTCGATGTCAAGCGCATCCATACCAACATAGAGGAAAAGAAACGTCTCCGCAATGAATGATAAAGTTGCAAAGGCATGCCTATAAAAAAGTCAGAAGAAAATAAATTGGCGTTTTTTTATTTAACTTGCTATGAACGTTATTTGTGGGGGAAAAAACTATGGGGTGAGTATAATTACTTAGTAGTAACTCTTGAGCTCTCTGTCACATTATGCCAAGTATAATGTGACATCACAATACCACAGAAGAACACAGTGAGAATGCCACTCAAGTCTAGTAACTGCCAAGACAACAGAACTAAAGTTAATATTAAAATAGTACTATAAAAATAAATCCAATTTTCATTCTGTCCTAGTCAGAGGCTCACCTCAGCAAGCATATATGAGAGGTAGGCCATGAGCATCATAAGCGCAACCTCACGGTCAGTGGAATGCCTGTAATTGGCCCAAAAAATAACCAACTTAACATAACTGTGATGTCATTGGTCTGCTTTATAGGAACAAAAGGTTTTAATGTGTAAACGAACCGTCCGATGTATAATTTCTTGATTATGTAAGCACTGAGCAATCCAGCCTGCCAATGGAACATTAAATGTTAATTTGATTACTTCAGTAATCCGATAGAGTCAGTAAAAAACAAAAGTAGGTGATGCTTAAGAACTTACAAACACTCCAAGGAAGGTGCTTGACAGAAATAGATAGCAGAAATTCCCCAAGAATTTCAGCACAACAGCTACATCAATTTTGTTAAGATCAAAGTTCTGGAGCGCGTTGAAGAGCACAACGGATGTGGCATCGTTCACAACTCCTTCACCAAACACAAGACTGTACAAAAGGGGTGTCTCATCCTGATTGAGGACCTGTTTTTAAAACAAGATCATCAGTACTATACCACAGTACGTATGGTGATATTGTGCAGGTTTATTTCAAGACAAGAAGTGAAAAGGATCATGAGGTTGTTCCTGAAACTAACCTGCAACGTGCAGACAGAATCTGTTGCTGAAAAGATCGCTCCAATTGCTGCAATTATGACAAAGCAGAAAGAGATGAGGCTCACATGATGACACCATTATTTCCAGGGAGAGCATCATGTCGAAAAAAGTAGTGATAGCTTACCAAGGAAATCCCCGACATCTAGAGTCCCAATGTTCATTCTACTGAATATTGCTATGGCACCTGAAATATTGTAATTGGGTATCAGACAGTGAGACATGTACAAAGGGTGGCAGTGGTACAGCACAACACAATCTTAAAAGCCAACCTAATAACAAGGCCACTTTTGTTACAGGTTGTAAATGTATTCAATACAAAACTCATGAGAGAGTTATGAACAGTTTCTGTAAACATACCGAGAGAGATGGTGAAGAAGGATATCATTGTCCCGACAGCACCGAATAATGTGATTGTCATGAAATTCCGGAAGAACTGCTTTTTCTTTACCTGGAACCTGGTGAGGAAATAATTGAGGGAAGTGAGAACCTTGTGAGGAAATAATTGAGAGAAGTGAGAACCTTGTGTGTTTTACGAATAAACCACAAAAGGGAACCCTACTCTTCTGAACTCTAAAGACTGTTTAAGTCTCTGCCTAGCCACAGAGTCCAAAGCATTCAAATTTTCAGACCTACAAGTACATCACTGCATCAGTAACCTTCATGGCTGGTACTGAGAGATAAATCGCTATGAACCAATACCTGTCCTGTTGTACAATTACTCTACAACAGCAAACATGAGTGCACTGTGCTAGTTTATAAAAAACAATTTTTTTAATGTCTAACTAGCATGGTCCATGGAGCAAGGGTCAAGATTTCCAATCAGCGTGGCGGCTGTGGAGCTGGCAAGTCAGAGAAACATCCCATGTTTGCCAGGGTAAAGAATTGGAATAGAAAACGCATACGGCAGTGCACGTAGCAATATGAGCCAGACACTCGTAAAGAAGAGGGAAGATGGACAGCTAGGCCCAGAAGAAAAAACAAGATCGAAACCAGCCTGCTCCACTTCGTCTTGTCTACCGTGCGCTGTGCGCCCACACAGACGACACAGATTGTTCCCCAGAATCGAATTCGGTAAAGGCTAAGCAACCACATGCATGAACGGTGAACGCCGTCTGTCGTTTTGGTGCTTACCCGGCATTGAAGATGATGGGAGGCAGCAGGTAGATGAAGAAGAGGTCCTCGCTGAAGACGAGGATGTGCGAGCTCTTGCCCTTGGTCGTCAGCAGGATCACCACGCCGGTGCACAGACCCTGTCATCAGAGTCAGAGCAACAAGAAACAAATTAAAGACGAGCACTTGTATCGATCAGCATATATCTATCTATCATCGGCGACATTCGCCGGCAAGCTTGCAGCTAGCCGGGGAAAGAGTTCGTTGTGCTTACGATGATGAGCGCGGTGATGGACTCGTTAACCCATCGATTCTCCTCGAGGAGGTGGCCGAGGACGATGCAGGCGCAGAGCAGCGCCACGAAGAGGTTGATGGACACCACCGACGCGTGGTCGGAGGTCGAGCTCAGCACGCCCAGCCGCACCAGGTGCGCCACCAACCCGAGCCCCATGCCGGCGACGATACGGCGGCGGCGACGGCTGGCCGGAGAAGAATCAAATCAAATCAATTCCCCCCGCGCGGCCGCGGAGAAGACGCCCTCCCCGCCGAGCTCGGCGGCCTTGCTCCCGGGGAAATGGCTAATTCAGGGAGAGAAACAACTCCCACGAAGACGACGCTGGCAGGCTGCTCAAGATAGTGGGGATCGGAAGGGAGCTCGGCTTTGGCAGGAGAAGATTCGAAGCTTTTTTTTTTTTTTTCCTTTTTCACCTCGTGCGCCGCCGGTCCCGGGCCAGGAATAATCCCGAGGAAACCGCGGAAATTCCGGGACAGGGAAGAAGATTCAGAGGCGAGCAGAGAATGGCAACCACGGCGAGGTGGCTGGGACGGCGAATCGGCTTGGAAATCTCCTTCTTCTTCCTCCTCCTCGAGACCTCTCGGTTGGTTTCGCGCTCGCGCTCGGAAACTTTTTCGTATTTTGGTTGGGTTTGGTGTATTTAAAGCGGAGGATGGGGCTCGTGGTGGGGTCGATCCGGGGAGGTGCACGTGGCTGTCTTTTATTGGCTGCTTAAGGTGCTTGGTGTTCGAAGGGTAGCAGCGGGTGGCCCCTGGCCGTGATCTGTCGGACAACCCTGTGCGGCTGTGACGATCTGGATCGCCCAGGTGGATCGGCTGCGGCCACCCGTCTTTGCAGCTTGGAACGGGGTGGATTTTGCTCAAGTTTATGTTTTCTTTTTAAGTTAGGAAAGATTTTAAGCAGAGTTTTGGGATGGTTCAGCATGCTATATGTGCAGTGCTCTTCACATGGTACAAACAGTAAGGTGTTGTTCCATGATATAGTCGTGGCCTTTTTCATTCTTCTCCGCGTAGCCGTTTTCTATTTTCTGCCCGCTAATATCAGCATGCGCCACTTTCCCCTTTTTTACGGAGGGTATTCATTTTGGGATTTTTGAAATGTGCTCGTGCTCGGCTTATCAAATTCATGGCATGGCTAATTGCCTAATTTCATGTCGACGTTGTTGATTAACTACTTTAAAGGAGTTCTTGATCTCCAACAGACCAACGTGCTATCTATGCTATGCATCTTACACGCACAATTATCCTATTATCTGTTTTCAGGAAGCTATGTAAATATAAAAATAAAGGATTGTCGTGATATTTTTTTTCCTTTTTTTTTTTTGCTTAATTTTTCTTGTGTGTGAGATTTTTTTACTTGCGCCTCAGATAATTTGGGCAAATATCAGAGAAAATATCAGGATACGGGTAGGCCCTGATGATGAGTGTTCTTTTCTTTTCTTTCGTAGAAAAATACAGTGAAGGGAACAAATGCACATGAAAAATGCATGTAGCTCAGCCTCTTCCTGCGTTTGCATGCACCAGTGAATGATATAAACAGATCTCTGGAATCAATAATTCCATTTGCTTGTACAAGCAGCACAGGCAGGCACTACTACTTCCTTGATCTGACCGTCGAACGAGGGAAGGGTCGTATTTACAAAAATTTGGAAAGCCTATCTCTCCATTCATCAGTCCGTTAATTCCCGGTGTTGTCGACGACTGCAAATTAAAGCCTTTTGCGGCTCGTGACCATCAGTCGATATATGGTCCAATTAATGTTGATGGGGACTGCATCTGCATAGTACTGTATGCACCAAGTCGATAAGAGCCACAGCATGCAACAACTCACAAGAAAGTTCGTCTTGTGTGTGATTCTTACTAATGACTGGCGTCTGGAGCACGGAAACTTATATGTGCGTGCTTTCCCATTTCTATTCTTGTAGGACTAGTAGTAGTCTAGTTCGTTTTTTTTTTGTTAACAACGTAGTACTGATGATCGTTTAAGATTAGAAATGCATGGTCGAGAACAATTGAGGTGCAGTGCAGTGGTGTACTACTCCTACTCACACTCTGCTAGCTAGGGATCGGAGCACGTGGCACGTGAAGTAGACGGAATCGAAAGGCTAGCTGTATTGGTCGGAATGTCTTGTTCTGCAGGGGCTTAATGATTTGATGATGATCTATCGATCTGTCGATCCATCGATCAAATCTGCTCTTGGCGTACTTCTAATTTACTTTGATCTCTTATCATCGATCGGAGGTCCAATCCGGGCCGAGCCTGGCCTGATGATAAGTTGACTAGCTGGGTGGTGGAGTATGCAGCAGAGCTCGATCGATCAAGGAGGTTGACATGGACGTCGTCTTCGGCTGGCGTGGCGTCTACGTAAGCGTAGCAGCACAAACACACGAAGGCGTACACATGAGCAGAGCATGCATGTACGCGTACATACGTGGGGAAGATTTCCTGCTGAGGTAGGTACGTACTAGTTTGTTCTAGAATGACATGATGCTTGGAATATTGGAAGCTTTACTATAACCCAGCTGGAGCTGGAATTGGCCTGACGTACTCGGGTAGATCGACCGGCTAGCTAGTGTAAAAAGAGGGTAGGAAGCCACGTGACGCGATCGACGAGCATACATACGCTGGCCGGATCGACTGCTGGACCACCACCGAGGATCGATCGGAAGCATCCATGCATGCAACCTAACAAAAGAACATGCATGACGATGCATGGCAGGTAGCGCGCCCTAGACGACGAACCCACGCCACATGCCTTAATTTGCGATCACCAACTAGGCGCGCCCAGCAGCTTGATCGACTCGATCGCGGATCGTGTCATGTCCATGTATGTGTGACTCAGCTCGTTCGCGTATGTGTAATGCATTAATTGTGCATGCATGGTTGTTGCCAGATCCAAGGTTTCTTTCGGTATTTTTCATCTTAATAATCCTCTATATATATGTGACGGAAAGGAAAAAAGGTGATAGATATATAAGTTAGGTAAAAATACAAAAAAAATCGGTAAACTCTAATTGCGTTGGGCCCGTCATCAGCCGGCTGCCACAGGAACTCCGGTGGTGTCGTCGTCGTCCCACACGATGTCGTGTGTCGTCGTCCGTCCGTGCCGTGCCAAAGCAACGCGACTGTAACTGCCTGCAAGTGTGCCTGTGTGGTCGCGTGCGAACTGCCCGTCATAATCAACAAGGGGGCCAGCGTGGAGACTGGTCAGCGCCGCCTGCCCCCCGGCCGGCCCGGCCCTCCCCGATCAGAGACCATCAGCTGATCCTTCCCCTTTGCACGTCCGTTCCGAACGAGGAGAAAACAAGAGATTAACGAACGAAGACTAGTAAGTAAACATAAAACAGCTCTGTAATCAATTAACCATTTCGTCGATCAGACGGAAATTCCACGCAGGCGCTCCCAACGAAAAAAAAATGCATGCATATTCCGCGACGATGCAAATAAACCGCCGTCTTTCTCCGGTCGGTCGTTTCAGCTCCTGGCGGCTTTGAGCCTTTTTGACCCCGACAAGCAGAGGGCAGCTCTCTTTTTCTTTCCCGTGCTGCCTTCGGGCGCTCGTGATTCATTGTGTGGTCCAATGAATATGATTGAACGGCGACGATGAGGTTTGGAACCAAGCTATAGCTACCTGCTGATCAGTGACACGTCAAAATAGGAGCGACGGAGTCACGGCAGTTAGTTCACAAGAAAGTTCTCGTTTGATTGCTACTAGCACCTACTACGACTTCCTTATTTTGGAGTCTAGTTTACGTTTATTTTGGAGTAGCTTTTTGAGTTGATTAAAAGAAATGAATGGTATCGTTGGAAAGGCGTTTGTCTAGAATGATCGCACTCGATCGAGTGATGGCCGGGCACGTAGCCGAGCTCTGTTTTTTCTTCTTTAAAGGGGGGAAAAATTGAGATGCGCATGCATGTGCACTTGTGCAGCCCTGGCCTCCATGCAAATGCTATGCAATGCCGTCGATCGCGTGGTCGTGACACCACCGACACCAGGCTAGCTAGCTCGATCCGTCCGGTAAAATTATATGACGTTTTCCTACGGAGTTGTTTATTTTATATTTTTCTAGTCTTTTCGTTCCATTAAAACTATGATTCTCTTCAAAAATTTTACTACAATAAAATTTTGCTACAGAAAAATTACTCCGATCTCCGCCAACTAAATACATCGGTATACGAACCGTAGCAGCAATGGCATGCATGCGACTGGCTTGGTAGTAGCCGGCTTGGGAGATCGACGTTGATCGATAGACGCCCACCAGTACTCTACACTATCACCCGTGGAGGCTCTTATCACTCGATATGATCCATCGCCAGCCAGGCTGGAGGCGTCGTGGCGTGGCTTATCAGTCCGCTGGCACGCCGGGCGCTTGTTGCCGACACGTTGTCTCGGTCGATCGGCCGTACTACTCCTACGACCCATTCATTACATGTGGCCTACCCAGCTGTAGAACGAGGAGTACCTACTACAAGATTCTTGAGAACGATACATACACTTGGAGGGAGCGAAAACAACACGGTGATGGATCGATAAGATAGAAACGGAGCGGTGGGGACTGCGGCCCCCGGGCCCACGCGTCAGCCCCTCAACCCCAGCCAGCCAGCCAGCCGAACAGGCTGTTCCTTATCAGCGGCTGAGGGTTCAGGACACACCGCGCGCGCGGCTAAGGGTGTGTTTAGATTGGGGAAAGATTCCCCGAAAATACACTGTTCACCAAAAAACACTGTAGATGAATAGTGATATGTGAGTAGAAGAGGTGGGATGAATAGGGAAAAGTTGGATGAATAGTGGATTTTTGGGAATCTTTGGAAACTAAACGGGCCTAAGTCCAACACGTCGACCGCCCCGGCACGCGTCCCCGTCATGAACTCCAGATAGCGGCGGCATCGGCAGGCAGGGCCGCCGGGGAGGAAAAGGAAAGGAACGGGACGGAAACGTGGTGCTGGCCATCCCACTGTGGCGGCTGACAGGGGTGGTGAGCTGAGGTGTCCGTCTGATCCGGACCGACCAGCGGCTGGCGTGGCACAAGGGTACTGTTGTCTCTTTGGATCTTTTCGAACGTGTGGTTTTGCTTGCTGCGTGCAGACACATCAGCTCGTCAAGAATCACGAGCGCAGTTACAGTAGGCGCGCGATGGCGACATCTCTGAATGATCTTCACACACTTTATTTTAACAGCATACTAGGATTATAGCCTTGAAAAAAAAAACAGCATAGGATTATTAGGGTCGAAGAAGACTGGAAACCGGTGGATGAAGCGAGGGGGCGCCGGATTTGGTTGCTCCCATCCCATGCCATGAAAGTGAAGGCAGCAAAAGCAAAGCTCGCCTTTGGCCACGCTTGTCTGGTCTCAACGACCGACCGGCTTACGCTCATCTCATACGTGGTGCATGGGTGGAACGGACAACGAAGCAAGCAACCAAGGAAGGACCCATGGTGGCGGTTACTTGTCGAGGTTTCTTCGGAATGTCAGTCACCATCAACGAGCTGAAGACGAACGTTGCAGGCAGTCGTATATCCATCATATGGAGCCGCGCGCTGGGAGCTACAGTATAGCTACTGACAGGGGAGGGGAAAATACTGGAGCAGTAGTGTCGTCTTTCACTGTTGTCAGCAGCAGCTGATGTTTGTGTTGGATAGCAAAGCAAAGCGTAATGGGCGACAAGGTGGGTACTCGAGTGGTCGCTCCACCTCCAGCGGCCTGGGGGGCAAAATGATGCACGGGCGGCCATCTCTCATCTCTCCTCTCCTGATGAGAGAAGGAGAAAGAGATCCGCCGGCAAAAGGCAAAAGACAGGATCACCTGGAGATCCATGGGGCTCTGCTGTCCCGCGGGTGGAGTGGTCTGGACCCGACTTGGCCGCCCGGCGGTGCGTCGCGTCGCTTCTGGTCGCGACCACCGCCATATATGCTTCGATTCATCGACGCCGGAGGACGGCCGGCCCGCATGTTAAGCTACTGCTTGGTTATATAGGTGGCCGACCACCACCACCACAAACACACAAAAAAAAAAATGCGAGCCGTCGGGTTCCTATGGACGGCCCTTGCGCCGTCGGCCCATAGACAAATCGCAGGCCGCCCCCCTGGTTGATTGGGCCTGATTGCCTGGCCGCAACCAGCGACAAAAGGAAAAAGTCCTTTTTACCTCCCTAAACATTGAACCGAGTTTAATTTTTCTTCCTAAACTGTAAAACCGGTTAACCAACCTCCCTCAAGTCTTGAAACCATATGTTTTACCTCCTTAGGCAGAATGTAAGCGGTATTAAGGGTAGTTTTGCCTTTTTTCTTTTTATTTATTTCGTCTGTAACTTTGAAAAATCATTGTAAATCAAAGAAAATTCATAAAATAGAAAATTCAAATTTGTTGGTATATCAACCCAGAAAATATATTATATAGTATGCTTAAGTAAGAAAAATTACTATGAATTTAGATATATTATTTGTATAGTTATAAATAGAATAATTCGTAACTGTATTTTTATGGTCCAGTCATGATGAAATTTTTATGGTAGCCTAGATATTGTGTGCTAAATTGTATTAAAAAATTGTACTCAATGGATCATATATAGCTTAGTTATGGATTTGTTTATGAAAAACTTACTAAATAAATCTAGAACCAAATTATACAGGAATACAGGATCCAATGAGTATAAATTTTTTAATATGGTTGAATGATACAATAATTAGCTTACCATAAAAATTTCACCATGATTGGACCATAAAAAACCGTTATGAATTATATGATTTTTCTATAGTAAAAAATAGATCAAAATCTATAATAAAAATATATAGTAAAAAATATTATATTATATATCTTCTGTGTTAACATACTTATGTGGAGTCTAACAAAATTTGATTTTTTTATTTACTATGATTTTTTAAAGTTTCCGTCAAAATAAATAAAAATGAAAAAAGACAAAACCACCTTTAAAACCGCTTATAATCAGGTCAGGGAGGTAAAATGTACGGTTTCAAGACTTAAGGGGGGCTGGTTAACTGGTTTTGCGATTCAAGGAGAAAAACTAAACTCGGTCCAATGTTGAGGGAGGTAAAAAGGACTTTTTCCGCAACAAAACCACCGACTCTGCGCCCCCTCCCAAAAAAAAAACCCTATTTTTTCTTTTCTTTGTGGATCCCAGTTCTAGGCAGGCAAGACAAGCACCGACCCAGGCACAGATAACTCCGTCAGGGGAGTGTGTCCTTCCTCGCCCGGCCGACGATTTTCTCTCTTCTCCTTGACAAGACAGCCAGACAAGCAAAAAGAAAGAAAAAAGGAGGGCAACCAGGCGACGAGAGGGGAATTGACGAGCAAGCACGAGGACCTACCTGGAGTTATATCTGGACGAAGCATGTACTAGGAATAGAGCCTGTAGAGGCCGGGCGAGGCGTGAGTCGAGACAACGGTCGGCTAGGGCGAGCGCTGCCTACGTGCTGGGCCATCTCTCTCACTCCATTCTCGGCTGGGCCTCCAATAATCCAACCAGCGTCCGGGACCCCCACTACACACTTCGCTCTAATTTAAATTAAGCACTTGGCTTCGGCGTCATCTCCGTATCTGCATCGTTTGACGGCCACTTTGACAATATTTTTTCTCTCGCTGTCACGGTTGGATACGGCATGGGAGTCTGCAACGGCTAGTTTAAAAAGTGGCATCCGTGCATAAACTAAACCATGCAGCAGGCCCCATGTACGCAGCGCGCTTTCAGAAAGCGACCTGCCCTCTCTCCAGTTGGCATGCAATTCTTCATGCAGAAACGCTCCGGGCAGGTCTCCAACCCGGCAACTGATGAATTTGCCAAACATGCATGCATGAGGCGTCGTGCAGCATGTACCAAACTACTCACAACCAGCCCAAATTCGGTCCAAATTTGGCACATGTTTAAAGCTCGGTAATGCAGGATTGCATGCTGAGATGTTCCTGAATGCACCGTAGCTGGCTTACCCTATACTACCACCACCTGGATAGCTGAACGGTGTACGCTCATCTTTTTACAGAAAGAAAACCTGCCAAGATGAACTGTGCATTGTTCAAACCCCGCGCTACAACTACTGCTAGGCATTCGCGCTGCTGTCCATAAATTACTGCTTCTCCTCATTAATTACTCCTGGGCTAGCGCTTACCGCTCTCCGCTGCTGCTGACTAGGATGGAGAGCGGCCTGCCACCTGGGCCCGCGTGCCAGTCGCACATGGTGGGCTGGGCCCAGTGTAACCACGCCACGTTTGCTTTCCGGCCCCTCCCAGACATACCAAAACCCAAGCCGATCCCACCACGGCCGCGGCAAGCACCAGTCCGACCCGCTAAATAAATAGGGTCTTCTTCCGAGGGCTCCCCCGCAAGAGTTCCCTCCCTTCCCCTTCGCGTCGTCCATTGGCATCGTCGTCGACTCGTCGTGGAGCGGCCGGATTTGAAAAATCTCGCGACGCGCCGCTTGTCCGCTTCCTCCGCCTCGCCCTCCTCAAAGCAGCGGAGGGGAGGGACCCCATCCGCAACGGGA
The DNA here is from genome assembly GCA_015342445.1 of Digitaria exilis. Classification (NCBI taxonomy): domain Eukaryota; kingdom Viridiplantae; phylum Streptophyta; class Magnoliopsida; order Poales; family Poaceae; genus Digitaria; species Digitaria exilis. The sequence continues at coordinate 46,080 of JACEFO010002259.1, forward strand.
ACCTCCGCCTCGCCTCGGAGAAGAACGGCCGCGGCCACAACACCGCGACACAGGTGCCGTGCGGTTCCCAAACCCTCTTTCTCTCTCTCTCTCTCTCTCTCTCTCTCTCTCTCTCTCTCTCTCTCTCCCTCTCTTCTCTCCCTGAAACTTCTCGGTTCGGTTCATGATCTTTCTCATGTGCTCCGCTGCGTGTATTTTCGTGTGCGTGCGTGGCACGGTGTGATGGTGTTTCTTGCTGCGTCGAGGTACGGTGGTGCGGTTCGATGGGATTCCGATTCTATCTGTGCGAATGAATCTGTAACTGGCGCAAGATTGGTTTACTCCCGCTTCGATTTCTTTGGCTCTGCTCTTTTCGACTCTTCGTTGTTTCGATGCTGTGCTGTGCCTGTGCTAGCGAATGGCGACAGCGTTTTAGCGCGGGATAGGATGTTTTGATGGCGTGATACTACCTGGTTGTTTTCCGGTATTGCAGTGAGATCAATCGATAGCCAGTCAGGTTCAGTTCCTAGTTCAGACAACGTACGCCTTTCTCCATCAGTTATTTCTCGTTCGTACACTACATCCTTCTTTATTTTTCATGACCGCAAGGTGTCGGAAAGATGCTTCTTTTCGTTAACGCGTTGCATCTCAATCATCTTCTTAGACAGGCGACTCCGAGCTAAAACTTCTGACAATTCTTTCTTTTTCCCCCCTTGGGTTTCTTGGGTGGTTCTGCTCTTTGTTCTAGTTCTGATTGCTTGTACGGCATAGTTACCGAATCTGGGAACCTTTGGGCTCATCGAATGGAGACGCGCAGATTCAAGCTTTCCTCTTTGAGTTCTGCTGCTTGATTTACATGAAGGCCTATTGAAACTGATGTGGTTCTCTTTTTCTTTTCCCCAGGCTAAAAAATTTAAACTTTTTTCATGTTACTGTTAATTAACTTCTTTCCCACTATCAGTTCAGTTCTTGTATTTAGTCCATGTGGTTCAAGGTTTCGTTTACATGATAAATAATCTTGGAGGTATTTTTGTGAAGAAAATCTTCTGCCACTTGTTTGTTCATTGCTTAATTCATATCAGTGAATGTGTTGATTTGAATAAAAATTTTGAATCCTGATTTTACAGTGAATCTAAAAACATATCCATATCCATCCATGACAAATATCTAGAAATTAAAATGATCTTGTGTGTTGGGGCTTCAAATCAGGAACGTTTTATGTCATCTTAGTTGCTATTGGCTTCTATCATTAATCCAGGTAAGTGAGAAGACACGATGGTGCAGAAGGAGCTGCCGCAGGCATGGTGGTTCGACAGCCACAACGTCGTCAGGCCATCTCCTTGGCTCAACAACACACTTTCAGGTTTAGCCTCACCGCCTTGCATTTCTACAAACGCTTATCTGCTCTTCTTCTTGTGCATTACTATTTGGGTATACATTGTGATCCCTTACTTTACTTAACTTTATAAGGCAGCATGAGGAATTGTCTTCATTGCGTAAACAGTACATGAGGAAAATACCAGTCCAGTTTCAATGAGATCATGCTTTTTGAATGCAAACTTATTTTATCAGCATGCTTTTCTTGTACACTTTGTATTGCTAACCGACTGGTTGAACTCAATGTCACCCGAATCTTTATAGCAATCTTTGCATGTCACCTGAATCATTATAGCAATCTATCACACTTCTTTTGTTAACCTGCTTGGCTGCTTATCCCTTTGGGTTTTGGATGAAACTACTTTTGCTTCAGGAGTATAATTACATCTTGCTTAGTAATGCAAAACTGTCTTCATTGTGTAAACAATACACGAGGAAAAAAATGTGTGCCCCAGTCCTGTTTCAATGAAATCATGCTTTTTGAATGCAACTTACTTTACCAGCATTCTTTTTTCTTGTACACTTTCTTGTGACGGAATTTTTTTTTTCCTATTGTTTATGCCATCATGAAATGTCTGAAGTTTACAGTGAATGATAACAAATTCGACTTGAATTTACATGGAAATTTTCTCATGATCATTACTGCGAACCTGCCTTGCTAATCCACTAGTTCAACTCAATGTCGCCTGAATCATTATAGGCAGCTATCACATTTGATTTTATAACCTGGTTATTCTGTTCTGTAGCAGTCCTTTTAGAGCCCTTTGGGTTATGGATGAAGCTGCCATTGCTTCAGAAGTAGAATTGTTCTTGCTTAGTGACAAATTTTGTCTGACCCTTGGTTATTGCAGAGCTGGATGACAAGACCAAGGAAATGCTGAAGCTGATCGACCAAGACGCGGACTCATTTGCACAGCGTGCTGAAATGTATTACAAGAAGCGGCCCGTGCTGGTGGACATGCTGGGCGACCTGTACCGCACGCACCGCTCGCTGGCGGAGCAGTATGACCTGCTGAAGCACGGCAGCGGCACACGCCACACGGTGTTTGGCCTATCATCCTGCACTCAAAGCCGGTCTCAGGCGTCGTCCGTGAATGGCAAAACGACGCCTCGCTCCTCTTGTTCGGTCTCTGTCTACGACTCGGAGTCTGAAGTCGATGACCCTGAGCAAGAGGAACATGAGGAAGAGCAGATAGAGCTGATGCGCACGGAGATCATGAAGATGGAGTCTCTGTCACGGGAGCAGCAGCAACAGAAAGAGCAGGTAGAGCTGATGCGTGCCGAGATCGAGAGGCTGAAGGAGCAGAACGCGGCGCTTCAGAAGGCGGCGGAGGAGAACGTGGCACTCAAGGTGGAGCTCGCCGGGAAGGACGAGGAGAAGAGAGAGGTCATCAGGCAGCTCGCGTCGTCCATGGACATGATGAGGGAAGAGAACCTCACGCTGCGCGAGCACATAAGGGGATCCAAGCATTCGTCCACCCGGGCGTTTGATCTCAAGAAGGTGGCCAAGGATCTTTTCTCCGTGAGGCTGTTCACCGCTCACTGCAAGCCTACGGGCCCCATCGTCGCGCTCTGAAGGGAATTTGGCGCAGATCAAGAAGAGAGAAAACAGCATGAATCTCGTGATATATTTGTTGTAGATCATCATGTGCAGCATATAGGATGGTGTAGTGCCCTGTCTGTTCCTGTCATTCTTCAGGTTTAGCAACGAGTAGTGGAGAGAGGAAAAGACTCATTAACCAATTCTTGGCACCTGTATTTACCTTTGCGGTAGAAGTTAATTATATAGTTATATGATATTGTTTAGCCATATGGCGTTAATTATAGTTAAATATTCTTCTAAGTTACGTTTCTACTGTGTTTCTTATTTTCAGTAATACTACTACAGTATTTACTAATCTGAAGATCTGAATTATCTCGGAAAGCTGCCAAGCTGAAAGCCTGAAAACTTTCGTCAAAGTTCAGGTCTGGTCTTTTGCAGCTTCAGGTTTGCGAATTTTGTTGGGGTCAACTCCAACTGTATCAACAGTTTCACATGCCACTACGAGTAGATTTGTGAATTGGAAATTGTTTGCAAGTACGAGAAGGTGCCAATTTTTTTTTTAAAAAAACAAACAAACAAAAAAAGGTGTGAAGGAAAACAAAGAAAATAAAGGAGGAGGTAGGTGGTGATGTACTCGGCGGTGGCAATTTAAAGGTGCTTCCAGTGTCAGTGTGTGCCTGGACAAGTTCCATTTGGCCCTCGGTTCTCGAGTCCTCCAGATTCCAGACTCGCGCTCGCGGCGGCTTCACCTCCGACGACGACTTCTCAACTCGCCTCGCACGGGGTCGCCTGAGGTACGAATCACATGAACCCCCACAGATCCTAGGGTTCTAGTCGCTTCTCGCTGCGCGATGCAGTACTAAACCCCGAATCTTTCTTAATTAGGGTTCTAATTTGTTCCGCTTCATCTGAATTCGTTCCAAAACACTATCCGTGGTCCCTGATTCTGCCGGACTAGCCGGATCTGTGGTTCTCCCTTTTTCGCGCGCATCTTTGATACTCGTTCGTCGTACCGGATTTGGGATCGAATCCCTTGGTAGATTTCTGTTGTTACATCACTTGCATACAAGATCTGGGTGAGTGGTTTGTTGCCTGTGCGATTGCGTAACAGATGTGCTGATGCGTGTAGCTAAACCTAGAACTGCAGCCTGATAACTGCATGAACTTATGCTGTGTTGACTCATGTAGTTAAACCTTGAACTGCAGCTTAGATTCTACTCCTATTCTATAGCACTTGGAAGTAGTTCATCGTGCCTTGTTTACTCTGTTAGCCTACTGAAACGAGCCTGCTCATTCCTTCCGGGCTTTGATTGCAGATCACATAGACAATGGTGAAGGCTGTCGCTGTCCTCGCTGGCCCTGATGTCAAGGGCACCATCTTCTTTTCCCAAGAGGGAGATGGTAATTCCGAGCACATGTTTTGACTTATGAGAATCTCTGAGATGTACACTTCAGCAATTGTTTGATGTAATCTGTTGGCTCCCTCTTAATTCTGGTTCATGCTCAGGTCCAACTACTGTGACCGGGAGTGTCTCTGGACTCAAGCCGGGGCTCCATGGGTTCCATGTGCACGCGCTTGGCGACACCACTAATGGCTGCATGTCAACTGGTAACTAAAAATCTTTTCCCCTTTCAAGTAACTAGGGCAAATGAATTGTGCTGTTCTTACTGGAGAAATTATTTTTCTGCTGTAGGGCCACACTTCAACCCTGCTGGTAAGGAGCATGGGGCACCGGAGGATGAGAACCGCCATGCCGGTGATCTTGGGAATGTGACGGCTGGAGAAGATGGTACTTTTGTCTTACTATCTTTAGCCTCTATTCTGTTTATTTGTATTGGAGAATCCTGTACAATGGTTGGCTGGAAAAGGGTATTTTTCTTTATTTTAAAATGTAATTTCCTGCACTAAGACTGCAGCGCATAACCCAACCCACTGACAATTTGCGTCTTGGCTTCCCAGGTGTTGCTAATGTCAATATTACTGACTGCCAGGTTAGAGATGCTGACTATATCTAACTATGTTGTCCTTTTCGTTTCATTTTGGTTCGAACCTGTTCATTTGACATGGCACCTTTCATTGCAGATCCCCCTCACTGGGCCAGACTCGATCATTGGCCGAGCTGTAGTTGTCCATGGTGATCCTGATGACCTTGGCAAAGGTAATGCTTTATAACCACTTAAATCACACATCGGGTTCTCTTGCCATGATTCTGTCAGATCTGTATGGCCTCTCCAGTGCAGTGTTGCTGGAGCAGCCTGTGCTATTCTGTCAGTATATTCTCCCTGTCCTTCATAGAGTAGATAATAAACATAATATTAGAGATAATGTGGAAATCGCTTTAACTGCATATGCAGCATCTCTGTCAATCTACAAGCTAGTGTCTGATGCTTGGTTTGCCTACTTTCTGAATGTGTATCTTATATGTCTGGTTAACACAATTTTTCCATGGATGCTGAATTGTTCATGAAGAAAAGAGAACTATTGAGTCAACTAGTGCTTATCTGTCCACTTTTAGGATGTACTTTTGTGCTGATATTGAACACAAGCCCCTATAGGTTCTAGCAGTTGTATTGTTGTCATACAGAGCGCTCCAAGATTATAAGTTCATATAACCATACCTTCTCTGCTGTGTATCAGGTGGACATGAGCTTAGCAAGAGCACTGGGAATGCTGGTGCCCGTGTTGCTTGTGGTAAGTTATATGGCTATTAGAGTCTTCTCTGTATCTAGGTTTATCTCTTTTCATTCAGTTAACTATGTTTACAATCAATCTTTTGCTTTTTATATGGTTATTGGTCGATTTGTCCTCTGTTCCTGAGTCCTTATTGTCCCTGTTTTCCTCATTTTGTCAGGCATCATTGGGCTCCAGGGTTAGAGGTCGTCTCTGTTGGCAAACATTCACATTTGAGCACCTCCAGACTTGCTGGTCCATTTCCCTTGTATTGGATACATAATTGGATACTCTAAATAAGCGCCTGATCAATAGTCAGCGCACTATTCGCATCATTCCAGTGTATGAACATCACAACTATCATTTGGGTTGAGTGCAAAGTGGATCTTTTGACAAATGTTTGTTCCTACACAAGTTGCCTCCTCTGCTGGCTTGGCTTGGTTCTGATCTCTCTTTGCCTGTCTGCATTGTTCTCTGTGCTTCTATATTTCCAGGCCTTATTTAAGGGCAAGTACAACCGTGTAGTACCGGCATAGTACCAGCTCGTAAAATGGCCCGGTACTAAATGGTGGTATTTAGTACTCCGGTACTAAATGGTTACGAGCCGGTACTAAATGGTGGTAAATGGTGGCATTTAGTACTCCGGTACTAAATGGTTACGAGCCGGTACTAAATGGTCCATCCAGGAATAGTTAAAAGGATAGCATCTATCTCTCAACCACATGTGCTAGGTAGGTGGGATGGTTGAGGGGGCTACACAAGAAGCAAGAGGTAGAGGTCGTGGGTTTGAAACCCTGCGGGCACAGGAAGGCTCTTGGGAATTTCTTTTTTTGTGTTCGTGGGCGCATTTAGTACCGGTTGTTAGAACCGGTACTAAATAGGCTTTCTTCTCATCAGTACCGGAAAGCTAGTATCGGTTGCTACAACCGGTACTGATGGGGTTCCTAACCGGTACTGGGGACCTATTTTCCTCTAGTGTATTCAGTATCATTTTCTTAAAGTTGCATGCATTGGAGATTGTGCATTCTATGAAGCAGGACATACAATGTGTGATGGAGATTGTAATAAACAAAGCTACGCATATTAATTTTGTGTCTTGATAGCCATATTGAATATTATTGTTTTTTTTCCTACTGCTTGTTCAAGGGTTAATGTACCATGTGATAAAGTTATTATATGTAAACAGGGCTATGTGTAGGTAGACATGTTTTGAGCACCAAGAAATAAGAAAGAAAGGAACAGTATGATATCTAAAAGGTTTCTTGTGTATTTGGATTAAACATGATTTTTTGTAGTATATACATAGAATGCTATGTTTATAATCATCTTGCATTTTTAAATATGTTTGGCTACATTGATTATATTAGCTATTACAAAAGAATTCAAATCTAAATGATAATAAAAAGATGAATATGGTAAACATTGTATACGCTAGCTTAGCATAATTTTTAGGTATATTTTTTCAGGTGACAATTGTAACTGCATTTTCATGTACAGTTTTTCCTAATCCTCTGCACAAATTGTACTGATATGTTCCTGATTATAAGTTTGCAGTTTGGTAGAAAACTTGTTGTGCCAATGATATCAATCCTTCTGTGAATGATGCATTCTCTCTATATCATATCAATTTCTAGCTCAATTTATCTAAATCATTTATGAATTAAACCGCGCACAGGGCGCGCACAAATCACTAGTGCTCTTATTAGGAATCCTAGGTGTTGGGGTTTTCCAGGTATCTAGCTTGTATCAGGTTAAATGTTCGATACATTTTCTGTTGTATTGAAAATCTGTATTTCCGTTTCTTTGGAATGGAAATGGGACAGAACCTCTTGTCGAAAAATGTTATAAGGTCTATGCAATCTTGGATTTGCTTTCTCCTTAAATGCACAAGCAGTGCTCATACTTTCTTTTTTTTTGGGGGGGGGGGGGGATTAGAACTGGGAGGAGGAAGAAACGTTTGGTGGTTGAAAGCACTTGCTTGGGTCACGAGATGTCCACAGGACTGCTCAAAAAAATCGAGTGCCAGTCATAAATTAAGTGGCAAGTTTCTATATTTTAGCACTAGTATTTCCCCAGATGAGACAAAGACAAGATGAATACTACCATATTGTTGCAGATCAAGTCCAATGAACCAACCACACAAAGACAACAACAAGCTGGAACTCTGAAGCAAACAAGCCGATCATGAGCAATTCAGCATGGCCGACCTTCCACGCAATGATGTCCTCTTCCTTCCTCTCCTCGTCGCCGCAGTGTTCCTTTACCTGCATCGTTGGACGCACGCACAGACGACCACCGGCAGGCTCCCTCCGTCGCCATGGGCGCTCCCGGTGATCGGCCACATCCACAGATCACACCGACGCAGAGCTTGCCGGATCGGACATCTTCCCGTCATCGCGCTTGCTGATGCTGATGCTCCTCAGCCTGACGCCGCGCGTGATGAGGCGCGAGCGGGAGAAGATGATGGCGTTCATCGACACCATCATTCCAGGAGAAGAGAGCCGCCGGCGTCGAAGACGAGGACTTGCTCGACGTGCTCCTCGATCAGGGTGCAGAGGGAGGACCAGCTGGACAGACTCACCATCAAGGCCGTCATCATCGCCATGGGCTCACCATTGATCATTTTATTTATTAATCTCAATCAAATCACTGTCGTGATTATATTCCCCCAGGCAGGACATGTTCGCGGCGAGCAGCGAGACGTCGTCGACGACGCTCCAGTGGGGGCATGGCAGAGCTGATGAGGAACCCAAGAGTGATGCGCAAGGCCCAGGACGAGGTCCGGTGTGTCCTCGCCGGGCAGTCGAATATGTCACCGACTACCTCCCCCTCGTCATCAAGGACGTACCGGTGCCGCTGCTAGCTGATGCCACGGGAGTGCCGGAGCCCGTGTCGGGTCCTCGGCCTCGACGTTCCGGCGTGGGCGATCGATCGGCAGGGACCCGACCTACTGGGACAAACCAGCCGGAAGAGTTCGTACGACCGAGAATATATAGCGAGCGACGTTGACTTTAAAGGGACGGACTTCGAGTTCATCCCGTTCGGCGCCGGCCGGCCGGGCAGCGGACGTGCCCGGGCATAGGGTTTGGCCTGGCGAACATGGAGCTCGCGCTGGCCTCTCTCCTGTACCACTTCGACTAGGAGCTTCCGGACGGGGCGGAGCCCGGCGAGGCGAGCTGGACATGACGGAGGCGCCCGGGATCGCCCACCTCGTGCTCCTTCCCACGGTCCGCGTGCCGTAGCGAGGGGAATAGAATGGGATTAGATTTATTAATTGTGCTGGCGTGCCCATGTGATCATGTGCTTAATCACCTTGTTATGAATTGATTAAGTATTAAACTATTTCTTATGCTGGCACAGTTTGCATAATATTGTTCGTCATGACACGATTGTGGGCCTTGTGTTTCTTTACACAGGCCAGCATACAGCCCATATATCAAATCGTTTGTTAGGTTTGATATTTTAGGGACAATGTATCTTTTTTAGATGACAATAGGAATGCTAAAAAAAAATAACAATAGGCGAATAATGGCTATGTAATAGCATATAATTAAAGACATATATAGAGGCATATACTCCCTCATGCTACCAAGCATATACACTGTCGAAATATTTATGCGCCTAGGAATCTTAGTTGTTGTGTACTTGTGTTTGTTCATGTATCTACCTTGAGTCAACCTCCTTATATCGAACATATGTATTTCCCTTTCTTTGGAATGAAAATGGGACAGAACCTCATCTCCAAATATGAACTATTGAACTATTTATCATGGTGGATTAAATGTTTTTTTTTAAAGAGTCAATGGGGGGCTAAGAAAGCCCACCTAAACATTTTCATTTCTTTAAAGTGAGATTATAATTTTGACAGAAAGAGAAAGAGAACCAGATTACAAATCGCAACACAAGGCCACTATACCAATACAAAAACAAGGACCGAGAATGTAAAGAGCAGCCCATATTATCTTGTCTAAACTGGTGTTATCATCCATTAACCGACTCGGCTTAAGCGAGACATTCCCAGTATTCCCCGATATGCGTCTCGAGCAACGCCCACGATCAACCCGCATACCGTTTTTACACCATGAACACCATCGCAAGTATGAGAGAGCAAATTTTAAATATGTTGATTACAAGTCTTGATCATCTAACAAAAATTCTATAAATTATGACTACAACATATCTCCACTAGAATATGGGGAATTATACAAATTAATGTGACATTCTTATCCAACCTAAATGTATCTTTGTTTAGGTGGTTAACCTACCATGTTTCTTTAGATCAATAGACGTAGCGTAGTGGAAGCTTGAAGAAGTTTAACAAGAAAATGATATCCTTGCCCAATGGACACCACTTGCCTAGGCTTGAGCGACTGCCTCTGCTCATCCACTTTACCGGCTTCGGAGGGATGAACATGACCATCACTCCTAATAAGAAAACCTACAAAACAACTTAACGGGGGCAACGTTAGTACATTTCGTACAAGCAAGACTTATCCCAAACAAATATATTTGGTGGATGCAAGGGATAATCAAGTTTTATTATCCAAATATGAAATTACAAGCGTATTTTAATAAATCAATAAGCAAAGCATTTCTAATCTCTAAATCATACACCAATAAGATTGCATAAGTAAAGTGATCATGTCTCATCAACCACAAGCTCAATAATTCCATAAGCCCTTTTCCGAAACTCTGCGTTAAAGTCCAAGTAAATAAGCGTGGAGAAGAGAGAGAGGGGAGGGAAGCGAAGGGAAGGGAAGGGAAAAGAGCACAAGGTGATGGGGGCTGCTGCTGTGGCTCGGAGCCCCGCCGCCGCCGGAGCCTAGCGATAGCGGCGGGGGGCCTTGCGGCGGTGCGGGGCGGTCACCTCCTGAGTCGCCCGTGAGCGCTCTGGAGGCCAGCGGACGGTTCCCCTACCATCCGTGGATTAAATGTAACATATCGTATATGATGTTCTGTAAACTTGGTTAAAGTTATACATGTTTGGCTTAGGACAAATCAAATTCGACACGTAGTTTTAAAATTGACAGAGTATCCACACCAAATGCATTTCCAAATATAATGAATAGCCGAAGAACAATCTGAGTTTGTATCAGTTGAATAATATTGATAAATTTACAAACAGTTCATACAGCAAGTACATTCCCTGATGAGTATATATGACAGACACCCTGCAGAAGATACATACGTACACAGGCAACAGGTCGGCTTTGCTAGTTGTCGCTGTGTGCTGACGTCACCATCTCCCACTCGACTCGAGGTCAGAGCACCTTCCACCTGGCGCGGCGCCGAAACATCCGACCACTAAAGGAAAAACACCCATTCGTCCCCTTCCAATCAGTACCGATTGCTTACCAACGATTGCTTACCAACCGGTACTAAGACCCATTTAGTATCGGTTGGTAAGCACAGTACCCCGAGGATCATTTAGTACCGGCTCGTAACACGACCCGGTACAGAATGGTGTCATTCAGTACCGGTTGGTGTTACGAGCCGGTACTAAATGGTCCCGAGGGTTCCTGAGGCTCCTTTTGCATTCAGTACCGGTTGGTAACACCAACCGGTACTGAATGCCACCATTATGTTCCGGTCGGTTTTACCAACAGGTACAGAATGCACCACCCAGGGTTACATTAAAAGGATAGCATCCTTCTCTCAACCACAAGTGCTCTATAGGTGGGATGGTTAAGGAGGAATCGCGTGAGGGGGGAGGTCGTGAGTTCGAGTCTCCCGGTGAGTTCAAATTTTTTTTTTGATTTTTTTAGGCTTAAAATCATTTGGTACCGGTTGGTAATAAATCGACGCCCACAACCAGTACCGATGGGCGTGCCCATCAGTACCGGATTATCAGTACCGGTTGCATAACCGGCACCGATGAGTGCCTAGCAACCGGTACTGGGGCTTATTTTCTGCTAGTGGACTATCCGAGCCCACGCATGGATGCCATCATGCACTGCGCGGCGATGACATGTAAAGTGGAGAAACGCATGCACGGACTCTCGCGCAGTAGTTACCACCGCTACTACAGAATAGATTTTCGGAGGCGGTTAAAAACCATTTTCGAAGGCTGTTTTTCGGTCCGCCTCCAGCATGGGGCTTCTGTTAATACTATTTTCGAAGGCGGATAGGTGTCCGCCTCTGTTAATAGAAGAAAAAAATAAAAAATCCAAAACCCTAGATGGGCCCGAAGAGCTCATACACGGGCCCGCCGAGCCCATCTAGGGTCGCCGTCGCTAGATCCGCGCTCGCATCCATGCCGTCGATAGATCCACGCCCGCATCCACGCCGTCGCCAGATCCGCGTCCGCCGCCGCACCACCGAGCTTGCGCACGTCGAGGCCGCCACCACTGAGCTCGCGTACGTCAGCTCGAGCTCTCGCACGTCCTGGACGCCACCGCGCACGTGCAGGCCGCCGCCATCTCGCGCTCACGCATGCCATGGGCCACCACCACGCGCGTGCAGGCCGCCACCGCCAGCTCACGCCTGCCGCGGCCACCACCGCATGTAGGCCAGCGCCGCCGGCTCGAGCTCACGCACGCCACGACCACTACCATGCGCTGGTGCAGGCCGCCGCCGCGAGCGCACCCTCGCGCAGCCCGCTGTCCCCACTGCACGCTTCCCAGCGGCCGCCAGCTCGCGCGCCTGACCGGTGAGAGAGAGGGAGAGGTGTTTGATGGAGGAAGAGGAGGCGCCGCCTGACCGGTGAGAAAGAGGGAGAGGCGCGCGGACTGGTGGTGAGAGAGAGGGAGAGGTGGCTGGGAGTGGGAGGGGGAGAGAGATGAGTTAGGGTTAGGTTTTGGTAGTTGATATATATAGCAGATAAGGTTATCGGGCCAACTGGCCAAGGTCTTTTTTGGAAGCGGGCCTTGTAATCGTCCGCCTCCGAAAATTTATTTATAGAGGCGGACACGTTAAGACGACCACCTTAAAATAGTTGATTTTCTGAGGCGGTTGTTTTAAAGTGTCCGCCTCTGAAAATCGATTTTTGTAGGCGGACAAATGCAACCGTCTCCTTAAATGAAAAATGTCCGCCTCCGTTAGTGTATGTGATTGTGCGCATTTGAAAATTAAAATACAGTGTCTTATAAAATCCTATTTGTAGTAGTACGCTTCCTTCTTATAACCTACAGTAGCTTTCTACCTCCTCGATCACCAATCTACCATGTCCCTGATGAGATCGCGCAGCTAGCGGCTGCCGCCGCCGCCGGATCCTCCTCGTCGTCCGGCGATCCCTGCGGCAGCGCCGGCTTGTACAGTCTACTGATGTAATTCGCTCAAAAAGATCAATCTCTAGTTTTGATTTTTTTTTTAAAAAAAAACAAAGATGTGTACGTACACGTACGTTTGCGTGAACCGATCGGAGATGGCATCCGTGCGTGAAAGCTATAGGCGAGGACAAGTGGCCTGGGAAACGTACGGCGCCTGCAGCAGCAGCGTCATCGGTCGTCGCAGATGCATGCCCGCCGGCGGGACAAGTGGCCTCGCCTCAACAGCTAGCGCTCGATCGTCTTTCGCGCGCAGGCTAGGAACGGATCGGAGAAGCGATAATCGAATCTCTTTTGTACGTCCCCTGCTTCACTATGGTACGTCCTCTTTTCTACCACATCTTTTCTCACAATCCTACCGTCCGCTTCAAATCAAACGGACGCACCACACTTGCCCGTCTCCATGTTTCAAAAGGAAACAACACCCCACCTCCCGTCCGTGCGCAGTCGCGCAGGAAACAACGCCCCGTCCGTGCCTCGCAGTTCTCCCCGTGATCCTCTCATGCCCCCATAACGGAAACCCCCTCCTCCTCTGCGATTCCGCGTCGCTCGTCGTATCCGCCCCCTCTCCTCTCCGCGCCTCCCGCGACTCCCTTCCTCCACTCCGTGATCCTCTCCTCCCTTTGATTCGACAAGGCCTCGGTCCGCTCCTCCAATGCACACCCACCGGCCAGCTGTCCACGCCTGCCGTCCCCGTCTGCCGTGTACTCGATCGGATCACGCCGCCATCCATCGCCTGGGAATCACTGCCATCCATGACGCCGTCATGGCCGTTGCTCAACCGTCGCCTCCTCTGACAACCAGCGTCCGCGCCCTGTGATCGACGTGCTTCAGGCAAGCGGCGTCCGCCCAGCCAGCCCATCAAGTCGTCCGTGCTCCCGGCAGGCGACGTCCGTCCGGCGATCCTGTGCCAGTGCCATCCTACGGGAGATCGACGTCTGCATAGTCTCGGCGCTCCCGTACAGTCGTCCACGGACCCTCCAGCTCAAGGACCTGTCGATCGCCGCACGCCGCCGCCGTCGCAGGACCTGCCTATCGCAGGATAAGGAGATCGAACTGACGCCGATAGCAGGAGATCCATTCACTTTGATCTGTCAGGGTATGTATACTACCATCTCCCAGCACCTACCTCCTCGTCGCTCACGTGTCACAACCTTGCGCCTGTTTCTGCAAAAGGAAGATCAATCCGAACCCTTTGCGCTCGGCCATGCATGGCATGGGAGATCAATCTGCGCACACAGGTTTGTCCGTTCAAAAAAAAATAATCTGCGCACACAGGTGTAGGAAGCTAATATCCCTTCTCTACTCGTGAGCACTTGCTTTATCTTCCAACATGCGGTTCAACAGCAATGCAAAATTGGTCTTATCTTCCGATATTGTTGCTTGTCTGTTACCTTTTTAATTAGCATTCACACACCTTAACCTTCACAGGGGTTTGCAAATGTATTTGCGCTTGTGTTTCACTAGTAGACATTTTGGCTCTCTGAATAGCTAAATTCATTTGTTGTGATGACTTGTTGATCGCGATAGGTTTATTCTTTGGGCGTAACCATGTCTCAGGTATATGTGATACCAATGTCTACGGAAAATGGATTGGGAAATATAACTGCACAATATACTCTCCTTACATCTTATTTGACACTCACGTGCACACATCATTGCTTCATCACTTTATATGACATGCACATTTGAGGACAGGAGAATAGGAAAGAATTTAGAATGAAGTGTTAGAAGACCACCACATTAACCATTGAACTCAAGAGGTGAGATCGCTTCCTGGATTCCACACCAGTTCATGAAGTCGCTTCCTTTTACTCATGAGGTACACTTTGTGTGCTTCTAATTTCAGATAGAGAGTTTGAATTCTTCCTGGAGCAAGACAGTATTCCGCATGTGATGCAAATGTTTTGCCTTAGGAATTCTTGGAGGCATATAGAATGCATGTGTGCTGGGCATGCTTAATTTTCTATGTGCTTAATGTGAATCAGATTTATTAATTCCTCCTTGATTATAGTTTAAATTGTTTCTCTTGACATTGGTTATACAACATATATAGATTTATAGTTTTATGAGTTTTGCAATTTCTGCCTGCACATTCATCTTCGGAGCTAATCTTTGCTCTAAGTTATTCCTTAAGGTTCGACCTGACAAATGTTTATTCAGAAAAGTTGATCTTATGTCCACTATTTTTTTTGAGGCAATATGTCCGCTGTTTTCCCCCTTCCCTTTTGCAGATAATTTGTTACTGACTGCAGACCAAATAACAGTCAAACTTGTCCAGTGTTAGATGGCCCTTGAGGTATCTATTATTCATTCATATCCATTTTTGTTGATGAGTTGTTAATGTCAGAGTCATTCATACCATCTCAGAGGTAAAATTTATTGGCTGCATTGTTAGCTCAGTTGTTCAATGTAAAGGAAATGACATGTCTTCCTTTTCTTTACAGATTTGCTTGTGTCTGCACAGGTTTTGGGAAGGTCCATGTCATCAAGATTAGAGCTGAAGCTAAGTAGGAGCAAGATGGCAAAGGTGTAAAATGTCAGGAGTTGGCCCTAGGATTGGCGGCCATGGATCTTCCAGGCGACATATTTTTGGCAGTCCTGATCGTTCGTGGACGAATATTTGTTGGATGCAGAGATGATCGGTTGCATTATCTCATGGTCACCACATAGCTTCAAGCATTTTCATTAGAGGCTGTTGTGTCATGCTTTTGTTCCTTATGTTCTCCCGACTTTTATCAGTGGTCAATTGCTCCTGTCATTCATGTGTTTTGTCAGACTATTTGAATTACTCATCCTGTTCATAGTACATTACTCAATTGATGCATCATAGTATACTACAATTCCGTGGGAGCTAAGAGAAAAATTAGTGTAATAATAATATGCAATTATTTAAGCTCTCCGTCGGTTAAGAATTCTATAAATTATTTTTTGGTAAATGTTTGTGCTTATCTTACACTATTATTTTCTTATTATTAAACTAGCCCGTCCATTTTAAGAAAAAAGTAGCCCGTAGCAACGCACGGGCACAATCCTAATATCTATCGAAGGCCGTCGTCATCATCAGCTTCAATTCGTCGTCCTCGCGATCAGCCATGGATCGGCCGGCCGGAGACCGGGATGCATGGGTGGTAATGGCGTTGGCGGTTTCCGTTGGGCAAGCCGACACGACACATCTCACCAGCACTCGCCGCGTCCGTCCGGGGGCCGGCCGGAGCGTCATACTGCGCGCGTCGTCCGATCCCAACTGCAAGTGCTTGCATTGAAAACCTGGTGCGTAGGGATGATGCGATCGATGATGATCAGTCAGCTGAGAGGAGGCCGCATGCATCGTCGGTTTGTGCAGCGCGAGGGCTGCAGCGCCCTGTTGCTGATCTATCCAGCAGTAGCAAGCCGTGCGCAAAATGTTACTGCAAGAGCATGCACTGTAGAGAATAGATAAATCATCCATCTTTAAAGCCTACTAAGGACCAATTAGAAGATTATTAAATGGATAAACTGTTCAACATTTATCTTAGATTTGTTCAATATCATTCTTGAGCGCATTCAATATTTGTTGAAACTGAAATCAAGATATGTTGAAACAGAATAGACGACATGTTAAAATTGACATGACAGATTGTCGAACCTTTCTTGTCCGAGCAGGCCAGTGTGGGATGAGCGCGCAGATGGCGGTGAGGGCCCGCGGCAGTGCACAGACGGCGGACGAGAAGGATGGTGAGATTAGGCCTCGTCCAATGGTGACTGTTCATCGACTCTTTGCTAGCTTTTAAATTGTTTAATCAATGAATACTGTCAAAACAGTACAGAAGTGGGTTCGCTCTTTGCAAATGGGTTGACTCTTTGCTAGCTCTTAGCTGTCTCATACTCATTGAAGAAGAGTGTAAAAGTGATGTGACCAGCTCTTGTTCAAGAGCCAGTCACATCAAAAGATGCTCTGTTCAGTGAACAGAAAATGTTATGAGCTAGCTAAGATCTAACAAAGAGCCAACTCAATGTATTGTTTTGGTACTATATTGATATTGTTCATCGATTAACACAATTTAAAAGCTAGCAAATAGTGTCTTGTTGGAGAAGGCCTTAGTTAGGGTTTGGTGGAGATCCACTGGTGGGAATGGTTTGCACGAATCTCAAATACTGCATTTATTTCTGCTTTCGTCATGGTTGTTGGGCTGGCCGTGTTCTTTTCTGAACACAGGCCGCAGCAGCCCACTAGGCACGAAGGAGCCCACCAGGCCCATCATCAATCAACACGTCCCTGATTTTTATTTGCGAGTTAGTACGAGTAGCCCTCAATTTTGTTCTGTCCGGACCGGAGTTCCGGATGCTGATCGAGAGTGTGCATGGATGATACATACTCCCTATTTTCAATCCAACAAATCAACGCCCTTTCCTTCCTGGATTCTGAGGGAAATCCGTCTTGAGTTCCTGGCAAGCGCAACCAAACCAACCAACCTCCTGTCCTGCTGGAGGAGGAGGAGGAGGAGGAGGAGGTCTTCAATCTCTCCGGTCCGGCCGGCTCCCCCCGTTGCGCTTCTCCCTCCAAGCACGCACAGCTGCCCTGAAAGAGACCACCAGCCGTAGCGCAGGCGAGCACCAGCCGCACGTTTCCTGCACCTTCCAGTCGCCCCACGCGTTTCCTTCCTCCTGGCCGGCCCTCTCTCTCCTCGCGCTTCGAGCCCCGCTGCAGGTCAAATCTGCCACCTCCAAGCCTCTTCTTCTTCCCCCTGTTCGCGCGTTTGATTTTGGAACTGCTGCCTGCTACTGCTCCTTCTCCCTGCATTTCGGAGCTCCTAGCGTGACTCATTGCTGATTCAATTCACTTGCTTTGTTCCTTTTTCTCGTCTTCCGTATTCAGTTTGGATGTATGCTTCATTTCACTGAAATTCATTTTTGATGTGGCTGCAGGCAGGTTCATGGAGAGATGGATGTGCTCTCCTGCTCTTGCTGTCTGCTGCTTGTGCTTCTCATGGAAGATGTAGTTCCATGGGACTCTCCAGTGGTCAATTCACAGTTTTCGTATATATCGAATTAGCTACCTTTGAACAATGACAATCAATATATTCTCTCCAAATGGATTCAGCATGTCAGTGCATTTGCAAACATCTGAAATGCAGTAAATTTTGTATAGCGAAAGGAAGCACCTACCTGCTACCTGATGAAATCGCGTTCTGGCTGTCGGTTAGTGGGGACTGGGGACGAGCCAGCAGCTGAGTCACTTACTGACTGCTATGATTGGGTAACGCACTTACGCACATAGTTACATGTGCAAACATGTAAGGGGGGGAGAAAAACAAGTTTTAGTTTTATGGAGAAGAGAAAAGAAAGCTGGTGTAGCAGTTATCATTTCCTGCAACCTTGCTGTTGATTTAGTGGGCGTCCTAATTGCTGGAAAGGAAGCCATTATTGGTGGCCCTCCAAAACAAAGCATTGGTGGCTCTAAAAGTGGATGGGTTGATAAACCTCAAGTGCAAGAACCATCAGAGATGTTTTTTATGTTGACCTTGCCCTCAGGGCTAGTTTGCTTATCAAATTCTTAATATTCATCTCAGATAATTCCTTGATGTATCATAATTGGTTTCTTCTTAATACAAAGATACGCAGCTCTCCTGTGGGTTTTCGAAAAAAAAAAAGTATCACAATTGGAATTTCTCAAGAATACCGATATGCTCTTTCTCATCATGGTTAGCTGATTGTCTTTTTTTTAATGGAATTCCTGATATGGTGATTTATGCATGAGCTTAAAGCTGCAATAATGGTACTGTTAGAGATATAGAGTTGTATATATGGTTGTATTGTATTTCTTGGACTCCAAACCTATACGGCCTATATAATGAAAGGTCCCCCCTCCCCTCATTGGGTGAGAGGTGTTCCCCAATTATCTACAGTTACAAGGCCAAAAGAAGCATCCTTTTCTTTCAGTTGGAAGAAGGAGCTATTGTAGTCACTTATATAAGGTTAAGGCCAAATTAAATTGAAAACCTTAAAACAATTTCCCCTTGCTTTATTATGTTTATATGGGTTAACAAATTATCTAAGCTTGTCCAAACAGGACAAGAGAAATCAGTTCTGCTGATTCTTATAATATAGTACCTGTAGCCGACTTGTTTAAATCTTCCACCGTTGAACACCACAATGATCCTACAATTTTCATTTTTACAGAGCTGCCTGTCAAGAAAAGTAGCCAGAGTTTTGTCTACAACCACACTCTAGCAAAAGCTCTTGCAGAATACGCTTCAGCTGTAAGTTAAAACATAATATTTTCACAACCTGTGTCTGAACTGAACATTCACAGTTTCCAAGTGTTTCCCACTTTTATGTCAAAGTAAACTTAGGCTGATGGTGCTGTACTATCTATATGTGTATATGACAGATTTAACTGCTCTGTATTCATGGACATGCTCAAGATGCAATGACCTGACTCGAGTAAGAAACCGTTGAGTTTGTTCCGTTGCACTCGTTGTCGAACCATTTGTTCTCTAAAATGGCCATTAGCCAGGATAAATTGGTTTTTGTAGTTTGATGTGGTTTCCAATTTCTGAATAGGGCCTTGAGATGAGATCTCTAATTGTTGATGTGGAGAACTGCTTGCAGGTTCCTTTCTCACCACATTTTGAATCCATTTATCTTTTCTGTGACACTGTATGGCTCGTTGCTATAGTACCAGCAATCCTTTCATGATATCCTCCCCTTTACCCACAGGCTTTTGTTGGTGTAGCTCATAATATAAATTCAATTGTTATTGCAATCAGAGGAACTCAAAAGAACAGGTGATCTGGCTGCAATTGCTTCTATTTCTCTCCATTAGACTAATTCTGATTTACATGTTACTGTTTTCAGTTCAAGTGTGGCTTACTTTTAGATTTGATTAATTAGTGTACAGAATTGGGTCAAGGACTTGATATGGAAGCAGCTTAATATAAGCTATCCAAACATGCCAGATGCAAAGGTTAATGCCAATGAAACTCTTTTCTTCTTTTTTTTTTGGAAAAACTAAAGGCTGAGTATTCATTTATTTGTACTACTCTGGTAAAGGTGCACAGTGGATTTTTCTCCTCCTATAACAATACAATTTTGCGTCTAGCTCTCACAAGTGCTGTTCACAAGGCAAGAAAAACATATGGGAATATCAGTGTCATAGTGACAGGCCACTCAATGGGAGGTGCCAAGTGCCATGGCTTCTTTTTGTGCACTTGATCTTGCTGTAAGACTTTAGAGATTCATGCTGACTCCTTTTGTTTGGATTGCAATCCTGGAAACCAAGTTTAAAGAAAACTTTTCTCCACAGATGAAACTTGGAAGTGACAGTGTGCAACTCATGACGTTCGGGCAGCCTTGTGTTGGCAATGCTGCATTTGCTTCATACTTTGCCAAATATGTACCCAACACGATTCGAGTGGTACACGGACATGATATCGTGCCACATTTGCCACCGTAGTTTTCCTTTCTTCCCCAGCTGACATACCACCACTTCCCAGGAGAGGTATACCTTGCAAGTTGCGAGTGAACTTTACAAAACTACTCCTTTTTTGCATACTGCATTATGTACATGGATAACCTTCATGTCTATGAAATTTCAGGTATGGGTCCAGGATTCTAAAGGCAACACAACTGTACAGATATGTGACAACAGCGGTGAAGACCCACACTGCTGCAGGTTTGGCAGTTCATATCTTCCTTTTGCAGATCAAATGTGGTTTCTGTGTAGCTTCTGCTGTAACATTTTATCTCCTCCTTGGTGGTGTTAGGTGCATCTCCATGTTCGGCTTGAGAATTCAGGACCATTTCACCTACCTGGGAGTCGATATGGAAGCAGATGACTGGAGCACCTGTAGAATCATCACAACTCAGAGTGTTAAGCAATTCAGAAAGGAGCTCGCCAGCAACATTATGATGACAAAGCACAATGTCGAAGTCTCAATTGTTGAACCTAGCATACAGACAGATAGGAGCAGTTTCTGATAGACAATAGGACAAAGCATTCATTTTATCTAAATTCAGGATTTCATAATGATGACAAAGCGTAGCCTTGTTTTTTCTCTCGAAGATGAAAGGCTAAAGTAGTTCAGCTGGAGGGCTTCATTCTGCTTGGGTTGGGGTGTACATAATACTCTTGATATCTTGTAAATGTGTAGGTCTGTAGATATGTATATAAGCCATATAGATTCATTGGTCATGGTCCCTGTTGGATGATGATAGAGTGCTAAGTTAGAAATAAATCCCATTCTACAGGGTATCTATATTTGCAACAATGCCAGCACAAGCTCAACATGATTTCATTTTTTCCATTGTGGCTCTGGATTTTTTAGATATTTTACTTTCCATCCAAGTGGGAATTAACTAGTTAGCTGTCAATGATTTTATTTGTCATGGACTCTCTATTTAGGTGTTTTTTCTCCCTGGTCCATGTGAAAAATCAAATTAATGTTTTTCTTTGATTATTTTCTAAATCTTACCTTTTTTTAGTAAAACTTTCTAAATCTTACTAGTTATATAGTTATGTTTGCAACAATGTCATGATCACCAAGCAAGAGCCACTTACGGGTCGAAAATCATGGCCCAAGGCCGTTAAGTGGCCTAGTCGGGTTGTTTTTTTTCCCCTCTCAGACGGGTCTGGTCAGACGGCCCATATTTAGATTCCTGCTGACTGTTGTCAACTTGGATACAGCTGTTCTCTCAGACGATCCATGCCTGTTCCAGTTTCTCCAGCAACTCCTCCGCCTGCGACGAGGTCAGCTCCTGCAACACAAAGCCCACATGAATCAACCAACTCACCCCAAAATTCCTCTGCAGCAGAGACTCCCACGGCTCCCTGTTCTAGGTCACCTTGACGCGCGCGTCCACCTGCTCGAACCCCGACAGTCTCTGCAGATCCTGAACCAGAACGGGAACGCACAACATGAACTCAAGTTGAATTGGGCTAAATTTGGACAAGAACCGATCAGAACTCTAAATTCTGAATTCGATCACCGAAGCAGCGATTGAGTATTGACCACGCGTACCGGATGGCGAGGCGCGTGGCCCTTTTGTGTTGGGCGCGTGCAATCGTCTACCGACAAGAGCTAGTCTCGTAAATGGCCAAACTCCGAATCTGTAATCTGTGGAAAAGTTTTGAAGCAGATGGCCCGTGCTCTCCACTTCCATTTCAGCAAGGCAGTTCGTGTGTGCTTTCATTTTTCAGAATCATTCAGTCATAGAGGCTGAAAGCCTGAAGACATGGATGAGATGGGGGCACAACAGGGCGACAATGAGGGCATGCATGTCCATCGAGTTGTGTATCGTGAGGTTGCGGAATGAACCGGTTTGTACCGGTGTACACGACAGTGCTCATCGGCCGGCCGACCTTAATTTCCAGGTGCTGTGCTCTTCTGAGCTGTCACAGCACCGCCGCCTACCTGCAGGTCCAGACCTTCTCCTCACCGGAACACCATTGCAGCAACTTATGGATTTAAATAGCCAAACAACACCATTGCACAAACAGCAACGAAATAACAGACAACAGCAACAGCATAGCAGAGAAGGCACCAAAAAAGTTAACCAACAATTGTTTTGGTTAGCTAACTAGGCTTACAGATCAGAAGCTAATCAATTCCTCAACATAAATGAGAAAGCACCTTCTCCACACCAAAATAATTAATAGTTAACTGGCAGAGTAGTTAGCCTACAGAGAGTCTAATGTGACTAGGCTTACATATCAGATGCTAATCACTGAGGATTGGGATTACGAAATCCTAATGTCGTTCTCTCATCAGATGTCCAGTCATCTAAGAGCCAGTTAGGCATGAAACGTGCTGGAACAGTGAACATCGTTGGGTTTGGATGTGGCTTCTTTGCCTTCTGGGCTTCCTCATCGAACCGCTTCTCGGTCACGTGGTCGCGCAACACTTTTGCATCTTGTTTCGCAATCAGCAACTCTCCATTCTCACCAATAAGCTGCTTCTGGTACCTGAAGTCGAGTACCGAATCCTTAGGCCAGCACCATTCAGTCAACTCCTTCTCTTTAATGTGATGGTCTCACGAGAGAAGCTCTTCCACATATTCTTTGTTTTGTCCTGCTTCGGTTCAAGTTTACTTGGTTCATCTGACTCCTTCATCCTCTTGATCACCATATTCATCATGCCACGGCTTCTCCTCGTCTCGCAGTAGACGGCCATAAAAGCATACATCGCCGCCATAAATTCAGGAGTTAATTCGCGAATTGGTTCGAAGTAGGCGAGATGCTCGAAGATCCAACGCATGAAGACATTTTTCCCACCAACTTGAAACGGGCTGCAGCGAAAACAAAATATTGCTATTATGTTAACAAGAATAGATTCTTAAGCTGCTGCGAGGAAATTGTAGCGATCAAATGAAGTTTTTACCTGCCATAGCCACTGTCCATGTCAATTTGCACTGCATTTTCCTTTAAGAAGCTCGGGAGGGAGTTGACCTGGTCCTTAAAGACATACCATGGGCCACGGCCGAGGGGATAGTTGCATGTCCGACGCGTCCTCACCCGCACATGCCGCCGAAATGCGGTGAAGTATAGGGTAGCATCTTCGATCAGCACATCCACCTTGAGTTCTTGGAGACTTGGGTTGTAAAGTTGCAGGATGTGGTGCGAGCTGAGTGAATCCGAGCTGAGTTAATCCTCCAAGGGCAACGGTGTGACGTGTATGCTGTGTTCTCCTACAGCGATCTTGAATGGGGAGATGCTTTCCTCTCTTCTACGTGCTATCGACAGAGCGTCGCTGAGATGCACATGTCCACCACTCACGTTGATAGGGAGGATAGGAATATCAGCCTCACTGCTTCGCTTCTGGCAAAACCAAGACCTCCCCGGATCGGCATCCAAGGATTTTCTCTTCCTTTCGGCCCTGGTCGTCGGCGCCATAGCTCTTCACAAGAATAGTAACAAAAAAATAAATAAATTGAAATTGTACTTGGAACCAGAAAGAAAAAACCCATGATTGGGGTAGCGAATCAGTCTCCCCAACGCTATAGAAACAAACTACTAGAGCAAGTGCTTGCCGCTGCAGGCGAGCTGGATTCACTCGCCGGGAGGAGCAACAGAGCAAGCAAAAACCTACCAGCTTGCCCCGTTCATTTGGATTTTGCTACCACTCCAAAAAAAAAAATGGATTTTGCTGAAATGGATTTTTTTTGGGAAGATTTTGCTGAAATGGAATTGGGGAGCACGGGTGACCTGCTTCAAAAATTTATTGCAGATTTCAGATTCAGAGTTCAGAGCTGAGGCCCTGATTTTGGCCATTTACGAGACTAGCTAGCCCTCCTCCGTAGAGGATGGCACGTCAAAGGTCGGCATTCGTTCGTTATACAGCAATCTTGCCATGAACATAGAAGAAGGCCGCGTACATCTGACAACTCGAGGAAACAAGCAGGCCATCATCTCGTCCCTCTGCCTTTGACCTGTGCTGCGGTTTGGCTACCGCGACTTCTTGTCAGTCGAGAATTGCGCGCAATCAATGGCGAACTAGTTACTGATCAGAAAGTCCGTTGCACAGGCAGATTGCAAATTCAGAGTTGTGGTCCTGATTTTGGCCATGTACAATGCTAGCTCTTATCAGCCGAGAATTGCACGCAACCTCAAGGGCATAACCGCGCTTACTTTACTAGTGTCTTTAAACTGTTTACACCAACCCGCATTCCTGTAAATTTTTTGTCACGATCTTAAGCAAGGCCCCTGGAACTACAGAAGCACAGAGAACAATGCAGGCACGCAGTAGTGCATATAAAGAGATCAGAGCCAAGCTAGCAGCGGAGGCAATGGTGTAGTAGGAGGCGGCAACAACATGTTCAAAGTTTGCTATGCAGAATGCAAACGCATCCAGATGTCAGGATGTGATAACTTGTCCCTAAGTTAAGAGAGCTCAACAAAACCCACAAACATTTGTCAAAAGAGCCACTTTGCACTCAAGCCAAATGATAGTTGGGATGTTCATACACGGAATGATGGGAATAGTGCGCTGAATATTGATCAGGCGCTTATTTAAAGTATCCAATTATCATGTATCCAATACAAGGGAAATGGACCAGCAAGTCTGGAGGTGCTCAAATGTGAATGTTTGCCAACGGAGCCGGCATCTAACCCTGGAGCCCGATGGTGCCTCACAAAACGAGGACCATGAGGACTCGAGAAGAGAAGAAATGTGTATGTTTCTAACAAATCCACTAAGAATCATACAACTACTGACCGTAGGCTCGGTCAGAAGATGCCCTGAGTCCTTAGAAAAAAAATACCAGCTACCAGAACACTATTATTTTATCTTTGTTGTTGATCTTATTAAGAGAGGATTGATATTTTTTCATGGAATTATTCATTTGTAATAATGGCGATATCATCAAAATTAAGATGACTGCTTAGTTATTCTTGATAATTTGGTCGAGGACAAATGTGTGAGTTAATATTACTAGACTACTGCTCTGAACTCTGAAGTTTGGATTCTCTTTCTTCGCACCACTAAGAAAACAAGAAAGAAGTGTGACAAAGAATGGAAAAAATACTCAATTGCCTGAAAAGAAAACTTAAAGGTGAAGGGCATTAGACCTTATGAAATCCGGTGCTCGCGCCGGTGAGGCCATCCACGTCAGTTAAAATTTTTTACCCCGTCAGACGGTTAATCAACGGCTGTCGCTATTGGTCGAGTACGCGTCGATCGAAGTCTCTCGAATCACCTCCGCTGCCACCGACCAACCTCCGCTCCCACCGGCCAAAATTATCCATTCATTCCCATCTCGTTTGCTCCTCTATTGCTCGGTCTTCCTCGTGACTGATGGCTAGCAGCGGTAGGCGGCAGCGCATGGCATGGCGGGGAGAGATGCTGCAGTGAGCGTTGCAGAGGCGACACCACTGTCCCTCATCGACCTACGACAAACGGCCACCACAGCTCAATTGCTTCCACGGTGAGCACTCTGACACCTTCCTCCACCTCTTCCTAAGATGCACCCGAATTCATTATCCCTTCCGTACACGGCTCCCCACGAGCTCCAGAACGGCATCCGTGGCTGCCCGTGGCCCCCTCCTTTTTTGGCAACAGCTCCTAAAGAGAACCACCAAAATGAGTTGCCCTCATCCTCCTCCCTTTAACCATGCCCTTGGATTTGAAAACGGCGGCTGGAATCTTCGTCACGGCGGAGCTCAAGAAGCTCCAGCCGCTGCCATGGCTGAGGGGGGAAAGGGAGGACCGCACTGTTTGTTCCTGTACGTGTCTTCCTCACCAGTAGATTCCTTGGGCTGGTTCAATATTGGGCCGATGCACAC
This sequence comes from Digitaria exilis, assembly GCA_015342445.1. NCBI lineage: Eukaryota > Viridiplantae > Streptophyta > Magnoliopsida > Poales > Poaceae > Digitaria > Digitaria exilis. Next base: position 72,176 of record JACEFO010002259.1, read on the forward strand.
GGGATGGGCCATCTGGTCCAAGTGCTTGATTGTTTAACTCTGCAGCTCTACGAACTAAAAATTACTCTAACACGTGATCTTGTCCATAAAAGAAGCACGTTATGTATTCTATGGTTTGCCTTAGCAACACTAATCAGATAAAAGTGCCTATGTTTGTACTTTGTACACACACAAAAAGAATGAAAGTGACTATACATGTGCCTGACGAGGAGCATTATACTTGAGAAAAAGAAGAGACGTTCATGTTCCTTGCGTTGCTAAAAGGTGATGATAGTAGCTTGACTATGATTTTTTAATAAATAACTTTAGCAAGTTAAAAGTACCTGAAACTATAGACGGTTTACCAATAACATATTAATCCTTGTATGTTTCATTGCACTTAAAATGTGTGAGCTCTATATTATACTACTTCCAATTTGATTTACTTATCAATTAAGCCGCGCGCAAGAGCGAGCGCAAATCACTAGTGGAAATGATCATAATAGGCTGAGCAATGGTACATGGTCGATGAAAGCATAGGTGCTTCCTTGCTCACCAAATCAATATATTCATAGTTAGTTTACTGCAGTTACTTTCAGAAGCAAAAGGTGCAAAGCTTGATTTCCCGAGTGACTAAAGCAGTCATGATATTCGATAAAACACAGATAAGCATTGTTAATGAATTGGGCGAAGTAATACAGATAACTATTTCCAACCTTATACTCCCAGAGACATTGACAGAGGGTGCCCAGGTCTGGTTTTTGTGGCAAATTATCTGTTCTATTTATGGTATTAAACATACTCATTGTGAGCTTAACTTACCCATAGCCATCTACTATTTTTCAGATTTATGATCAAGAAACCAGCTAGGAAAAAGAGGATGGCACAGCACAATACGGAGGATTTTATAGCAAGAAAGAAGGTGGAGGGTTAGATTTTATACTAACAGAACAAGAAAGGAGACGGAGGATTTTTTTTTCACCATGGTCTCACATTTTGATTTGTCGATTAGACAAAAAATCTCATCATATGTTTTCTAGCATCAAATGTCTTTCTCACATATTAATGTCTTTCTCACGTATTTATTAAACGAAAACCTTACTGTAGCACGATCGAGTCACCGGCAAGATTCTCACATTAATGTCTTCCTAACCGTATATATGTATTAAACGAACTCATGATCGAGTCACCGGGGATAAGATTATACTGAGCCATGCCAGCCTAGCGCTCCGTGCCAACACGTCAACCCATACCACCATACCACCGTACCAACACGTCAACCCATACAGTTTTAGCTCAAATATACTCACGATTCATGATAGGGACTGTCAAAGGCTATAAATAAATACTACTACGAACCATCAGATACACTTTAAAGTCTCATACGCGACACAAATTCATTCTACATCTCATGTCTCACGTGTACATCACAAGACATTTGAACTCTTAATGGATAGATGATGGTACCCGAACATTGAAGAAGACAAGAGGCAGCCACCACTTACGAGACAGAAACTACACCCCTCCAACACCGCCAGCTTAGGGACCGCTAGCCTGGATAGGTGGAGCTTCGTACATCCTATCCCACAGCTCAGACATGGGTAACATATTCCCACAAAATGGCTCAATACGCGACCAAACAACTAGTACCCCTAAACTACATGAACTGACATTAAGATACCGAAAGCTTCTACCTGACATCGCCTTGAATACCACCTTCCCTGAAATCACTCCCTCCTCACCTTTCCAAGCCTGGTATGAGACTATCAGCTCTCCTGAAGTTTCAACAGAAACAATATGCCACGACTTCTCGATGATGCAATCGACATCATTGCTAATCACATCATCACCATTGAACTCCATAAGGACGATCTTCTCCTTCATACCTTTAGTATAGGCAGCAAACTGGCCACGAAAACCAATTGGCCATGTGCCGTTAATGACTTGGATAAATATCATAGCCTCCACACATTTCTTGAGTCCTCCAACTGCAATACCCAGTTTCCACTCATGGCTAGTCAGCTCAACCAAGTCTAAACCAAACATTGGTGATAATGTTGCACCATCAGCGATTAAATACTTGTCCTCACGTTCAACAGCACCCTTCACTTTTAGCTCAGCCTCAATCATAACATCATGATTCATCCCAACAGCTCGAGTTGGACCTATCAATTCCAAATATGGATCCTGTGCAAAATCATTAGATAAATTGTCAGTAACAAATGTAGATCATGTGCTACATCATTAGATAAATAGTTGACAAACTGAAGCACACAAAGAGGCAAACATTGAGTAGCAAAGTACATAGCATGAATGATGTACACAAAGATGAATGACAAATATCTTAATGCATTACAACAGGGGGAAAATGTTTACACACTGAGGCATCAAAGGCTTGCTCCAAAACTGTCAACCAAAGACTATGGAAAGCTCACAGCGAGCTTAACTCAAAAGCATTACTAAGGATTATTACAGCTTAATAAGGGAGGCTGCAAACCTCTTGTGTGATGATTTGACAGTCATCCCTATCCCGGTAGAAGATGAGGTTGCGTCTTGGATCAATGCGATCCCGTACAGAAACCACACCAAACACTTTGAGAGGCCATTGTGTGCTGCTTCCAGCGACCTTCCTCTTTTTCTTTTGTTGAAGTGACCTTCCAGCGACCTTCAATGAATAAATCTGTAGACTATCGGAGCTTCCCTCATACACAAAACGGGGCACACCTTCATCTGCATATGTGTACTTCATGGCTTCGAAAGGCGCTGCAGGTAGTCAGAGATTTTGGATGGGTTAGGATCAACACTTTCAGCACGTACTTCAGTTTATATTATATGTTTGTATATCTGTTGCGAAATTCCTTATGACATTTTTAGCTATTAATTTGTAGACACTAGGTACATGCTAGTAGTGGGCAGTCGATGGGACATATAATACTACACAAGTCGAAAAATAAACGATACATAAATGGAGAACTATTTTTAAAAGCCGAAACGAAAAAGAAAGAATTGAGGAGAACTCGCAGATGTCCTCGAATGTGATGTATGAATTTCCTGCCATCCAGGGGAAATGCAAATCCTTGAAGGCCTCCCATGAGAGCCGGAACTTGTGATAGTCCGGGAAATAATGACGGAAGTGCGCCATGAGCTTGTTGTGCGCCCGCACCGTGAGCGGCAGCATCTTCTGATGCACTCCCTCCAGTATATTCATCACCTTCAGGCGTAGCATCACCGAGAAATCCAAGAAAAAATCCATCTCGGAGGGCTTCCATGCCGTCAACCTCTTGTGCCCGCGACCGTCCTGCTCCTTGGACTTTTTCTCCAGCTTTAACTCCTCCAAATACTTGTCCAGCCTCCTGAACTCCGCCTTCTCCTTCTCAGTCCAAAAGTCACCATCCTCTTCCCGGCGATACTCCTCCTGCTCTTCCTTTTTCCAAAGGTTAAGGAACTCCTTCGGCAGATTCTCCATCTCCTCCGGCAGATTCTCCATCTCCTCCGCCTGATTCTCCATCTCGCACGGCGCGGGCACCGCTCTCTGGATATGGGGAATTGGGGAGTAAACCCTAGATCGGAATGTCGTCGCCGACGGCACACCCCTCTGGATATGTATGGACAGGAAACAACAACCGGTTTGGCTGGGGCTGCCCCCCTTTCCGGTGCAGCGTGGCCTGACACGGCCCATCTTCCTAGCAGCGTGCGGCCCAATTACGAACAGCAGAGGATTTGAATTTGTTCTGCGTAAAACGGCCCCGGTTTGCCATTTTAACCACTTGTGATTTGAATTTGTAAGCACATGACGTAAGTCAATGATGAAGTTGTTAAACGGTGAAGATATTTATGATGCATTTTATTTAAATACAAATATGGTTGACGTGTGACCATGCGTGCAGAGTTGCCGCATGGTTATCTGTTGATGTGTGACTAGCCACAGCGGTGCATGGAAAGTATGCTTGAAACATAAGAGAGGAAGTTTGAGCACCGAGGAATCTGCTGTGGAGACGATGCTGAAATCAGAAAATAGCACCGAGGAATGTACGTTACCCGGTGCTGAGAAATTAAGGGTGCGTTTAGTTAGAAAAAGATTCCCCGAAAAAACACTATTCATCCAATTTTTTCCTATTCATCACACCTCTTCTACTCACAAAACACTATTCATCTACAGTGTTTTTTTAGGTCTACAGTGTTTTTTCGGGGAATCTTTCTCAATCTAAACACACCCTAAACTAGTATTTCTCGCGTCTGGCAACGGAGTAAACAGAGGAGTGATTTGATATGACCTTTGGGCCCTCAAGTTTCTGAGCATCGATGAACCGTTGTACGCCAAAAGCTTTTGGGCATCGGTATGATGTGGCAGGCCTTTTGATTTTCCAGCCTCGGTCACCGATGTGGCTAGTCTAAGGTATAATAAAAACATATACATAATTTGTGGAAATATATTAGATAAGCATAGGTCACATTTTGTTTACCTCAATATAGAAAATCGTTGTCCGATGAACAATACCACCATGTGGTCATATCTTGATTTTACTTTTGGTGTGGAGACGTGGTTTAAAGTGTGCCTCCTTTGACAACTTCTTACATATAAGTGTCTTCTTTGACAGCTTCTTCTTTTTATGCATAGGCCTAAAAAACCGAGGGACCCTGTTCATCGACTCTACAACCAAACAACATTCACATGCGACGCCTTCTGAGTTCTGACATCTCATAAGGTTCGTCATTTCATATAATCATATCAATTGAAAATAATGAAAACATAAAAGAATACTAATTAATAACATAATATAGAAATTTTATTTTATTTTTTAATATATTACACTAATTTTATTAAATTACTTTCCTAGATTATCCCTAGCCCACTATACTACCCTTAAATACTACTATATCACTAGGACCATTTTGTATAGTATATAATTAATCTCGACCGTCGGATCTTTATATACTAGTCCTTTTTAACCACCAGTATATGGTAGTATTGTGCGCTATAAAAGAGCTCTTCAAATAACAGGTTGCATATAGGTTGATACAAATAATAAATATACCCCTCAAATGTAACATGGCCTCAAACGCTAAATCGAAAGCGAAATATTAAAGGACACTACGGATCGTTCACACTTGCCAGCGCTCCTGGTAGATTGCTATGTACATCACCACATTACAGAACAAAAGTATCCAGCTATATGATCACCATTCACCAAATCAAACTGTTAACTCTCCGCCCTGAAAATCATTCAAGGGACAGCATGTCCTGATTGGTTTAACCAAAGTCCAGAGCTAATGGTGTTTACATCTCCTTAGCCATCCCAGAACCTGCTAATAACGCAAGAGTGGCTGCATGCGTACCAGTGTTCTATTTCATCAGAAGTTACATTTTTATTCAAGCTAACAGCTTTGAGTTATATACAATAGATAGATGTCTAGAATCATGGATATAATCGAATGACGGAATGTGTCACTAATATTAACTGTTAAACATGCAAGCAGTTACAAAAGTGGCAATAAGTATGAATAAAATTGTAATCCTATAACCGGTATACATTTGAGTGAAATGAAGTCTAGGTGCTCAGAACTGAAATGGTAGCATATAATCAAGGTTAATCAAGGTTACTACAAATCAATACTTTGTTTCATTCTAAAATTTAGTTGAATGCTATAACATAATCATTCCATCAAACACCTAGCGTGCAGGACCTAATACTTTTATCATGCTGCAGTTCTGTACATCAGCGGGTGAGCTGAGGCAGCCAGAGCCAGGTTCGACATGAGCGACATGGATCCTCTCAAGCAAGCAAGCACACTCGTGGCCTCGCTTCCCAGCTCAGCTCACTCCCCTGCCTGCCTCACCTCGTCGTGCTAAGAGAGCAGAGTGGCGCGGATGCCGCCCAGCATGGTGGACGCTGCCGCCAAGGGCTTCCGGCAGCCGTGTTGCTGTGGTTCGTGTTGGGTGCCAAGCAGCTCGAGGCGGCGGTCCTCGCACGCACCTGCGCTTCCGCGCCACCGTGCAAAGATTTCAGAAAAGATTCATGGATGATTGGATAATACTTCTCCTCAAGCAAGCAATGCAGGAGTTGCGCCTTGTGCCAGACTGACTGACTACTCTGGTGGCATAAGGCTGGGGGCAGACGGGCATCAGTAGCGTACTATGCAACATCGCTCTGCAGATCCATCGCTGTCGCCGGCACCATTTGATATGGACTCCTCACACTCGATCAACTGATAGAAATCAGTACATGAGTTGTGGCAAAGTTGACTCTTTCACATTAGGCACAGACTATAGCAGTTTGCATTTGCAACTTTCTGATTATTGACGCCAAACCTTTGACTCTCATGATGTGACACACGCTGGTAGAGGCTCCAGCTCATGCTCATCCGAGGCCGTGTTTAGATTGTAGGAAAAAATATGATAGGTCCCAAAATACACTGTAGCTCGCATTGAGTCACGTGTTTTGTGAGAAGGATGAAGATGAATAGTGAAAAGTTTATTATGCAGAGAGTCATGCGCATAATGTAAACGATCCCAATAACGTAAACGAACAAATATTCTGAACAGAGCACGCGGAGCCATGCGCCATGCCGCCATGGTTCAGTTCATTATGCAGCAGGTGCCGGCATGTTGGGTGGCTTCCCCACGGTGAACCCGCCGTCGACGACGAGGTTGTGGCCATTGACATACTTGGACTCATCGGACGCAAGGTACAGCGCCGCCCTCGCCACGTCTTCCACCTCCAGCACCGGGCCTTCCATCTCGTTCATGGTCCTCTCCACGGCCCGCCTCCGCTCGTCGGCGCTCATCCCGGGGTACCACTCGGCCATAGCGCCCATCACCAGCGGCGTCGGGATGTAGTGCGGCGAGATGGCGTTCACACGCACGCCGGAGCGCGCCAGCTCGCCGGCGACGGCGCGAACCAGCCCGACGACGGCGGCCTTGGACACGCTGTACGGCGCCATGGCCACGCCGCCCAGCACGCCGGCGGTGCTCGCCGTGCAGATGATGCTCCCGCTCCGGCGAGGCGCCATGACGCGCGCGGCGTGCTTGACGCCGGCGACCATCGCCCGGGCGTTGACCGCCATGACGCGGTCGAAGTCGTCCATGTCAAGGGCGCTCACGGGGAACGGACCCAGGCTCCCGCTGACGCCGGCGTTGTTGAAGACGACGTCGAGGCGGCCGTGGCGCGCCACGGCGAGGTCGATGGCCGCCGCGACCTGGGACTCGTCGGTGACGTCGCAGCGGGTGTAGGTCGCCTCGCCGAGCTCCGCGGCGACGGCGTGGCCGAGGTCGTCTTGGACGTCGGCGAGGATGACCCTCGCGCCGTTCCTGACGAACTCGGCCGCAGTCGCCTTGCCGATGCCGCTCGCGCCGCCGGTGATCACCGCCACCTTTCCGGCCAGCCTGCAAGCAAGACACGTCACACGCCGTGCGGTAGTGTTCCGGCGTCAACCAAGGTAAGGTAACCACCATGCATGCCGTGATCAAGAAAGCAATTAAGCAAACATGCTTGAAAGAAACAAATTAAAGGAAGGAGAGATATGGATGGAGAACTACCGTACCTCTGCGAGCCGGACGCCGAGGAGAAGCGAGTGACGAAGGCGGACATGGCCGGCTCACCTTGGACCTTCGTCGCGGCCCCGAGAACGCTCCGGACGGCTCGGAACATCCTGCCAGCGAACCGAAGCGATGAATGCTCAGTCTTCACCTTGGGCAGGCAGTCAGGCACTCAGGCAGATGAGCCATCAGCCAGCCATGGCATAGTGCTTAAGAAGGGCCCTAGCTGCTTGCCGTTGCCGGCCGGTAGATGTCGTGGTCACGTTGTACATGCGTTCGCCGGCCCAACACACACGCTATGTGCCATTTGCACTAATGATATCTTCGGCTATAAGAGTCAACTAACAAAAGCGTACCACTATACGTTGTCTAGGCAGCATAATAACACGCAAATGTCCAGTGGATCAACTCGGACAATTTTTCTGGGCCAAATTTACAGACAAATATATATGTTAACATTTACAATGCCAAATACATTGGCATAACCCCTCTTGAAGTCTTGATCACGACATCATCTAATTTGGATGGAAATAACACAAATGTGGAAATATATTAACATGCATTGGCACATTTTCAGTTAACAAAAGCATACTACCATAAAAACACAATTTATCCTGACTTTTTTCCCATTCATACTATTCCTCACTCCCACATAGCACGCTTCACAAGACTTAGCTACATTATTTTTCTAGATCTACGGTGTTTTCTAATCAAATTTATACTCCAACATGCTAGGTGGCCTTCATCGTACGTACCGGTCCCCACGCACTGTGTTTGCATTCCAGTGTCCGTTTCGTCGCGACGCCGTCCTCGCACACAGACACAGTATGTAGCTCGTCTCGTCTGCAGGCTAGCTGGAACGACCCACCGTTAGGTGGCGACGACACGTGACATGTCAAGTTCTCTACACGCGTATCGATTTCGTGATGCCATTAGGCAGCATCAACAGCACGGTACTCAGCTAATGAGGCCCTGGGATGTCCCATTTCCATTTGCAGTTTTGCACCCAATAAATGTTGCGGTTCGTCCACTTCCACGTACATAGTTCGTAGGTTATATGTCTTAATAACCTACTATTATATCTAAGGGGCAAAGTTCACATACAATTACCTAACGTCCACTTCCAGTGCATGGGCCCACACGTCAGCGATACAACTGCGTGTATTTGCACCGGATCTGTGTGCATGTCTAAGGGACTAAGGGCCTGTTAAATACGAAAGTTTAAAAGGCTTCACTGTAGCAAAAAAATACTATGTAAAAAATGAAAATATGAATGAATAATGCAGTTCAACCAATCTAAATGGGGCTAAGCCCATCACCCAATTCAACACCACTACACTTACATGGGCAGTCTAACCATATAAGTCGTCTACTCCCTAGGTACAAGAAAAAATTCTATAACAAAATAAGAAAGAGATAAAATAACCTTCCTCGTGACCCTGACAACACTCAACACGGCTCAATACATCCTGCCAGTGCCAACGTAGCGACTTCTCACTCTTCTCCGTCGTCAGTGGCGGAGCTAGGATTGAAGTCAAGGGGGCCAATTTCATCCTATTTTCAAAGGCATATAACTCAAGTCGTAGTCCTATATTATGTAAGTAAAGCTAAACAAATATACTGAGTTGTGAAACATGTATATATTACACTCCGAATACAAAGTGCCCAATCCAAACCTTAGCGAACAGAGTTAATTACATTAATTAGTAAGGTAATCAGTAATGACCTACCGGATATGAGAGTGTAAATATGTGTTATGCAGTGCCTGTAGCATGCATGAAGTAATAACTATGCCTATGGATATTAAACTTGTTCAGAACTTTCTCCTAAGCAAGGGGGGCCATGGCCCACCTTGGCCTGCACGTGGCTCCGGCTCCGCCATCTATCACGGTCCACCGTGCCTGACTGGACCCGTATGTCATCAACTCAGAGGAAGCACTTTCACCACGGATAAGAGTCAACTAACAAAAAAACATACTACAAGTTCTAACAAAAAAGCGCTTCCGACTTGTTGTTTCTTTCTAGCTGCATTGTCACTCTTGTTTCTTCTACTAATCAAATGTGCACGTCAAAACTTATTTTTTAAGGAAACATGGCAACACTATTGCAGGTCTATTGAAATAAAAAATTGTAGGTCGCCAGGTTGGAAAATAAACCACTGCAATGAAAAATGTATGACACGAAAGCATAAATTCACAGCCCAATGCAAGATTTTACAGCTACAGGCAGGACACGATATGGTTCAAATAAATGCTGAAGAAGTAACCGAGTGTAATGAAACATGACACAGCAGCTTATTCAGAGGTTTCCCAGACAGCAAACGGAACGAAGCCACCATAATCACTGTGCAGGTGCCGGCATGTTGGGCGCCTTTCCGACCGTGTAACCGCCGTCGACGACGAGGTTGTGGCCGTTGACGTACTTGGACTCGTCGGAGGCCAGGTACAGCGCCGCCCTGGCGATGTCCTCCACCTCCAGCACCGCCCCTTCCATCTCGTTGATGTCCCTCTCCACCATGAGCCTGTGCTCGCCGGCGCTCTTCTCCGGGTACCACTCCTCCAGGATGCGCATCACCAGCGGCGTCGGGATGTAGGTGGGGGAGATGGCGTTGAGGCGCACGCCGGAGCGCCCCACCTCGCCGGCGACGGCGCGGACGATCCCCACGACGGCCGCCTTGGACACGCTGTACGGGTGCGGCGTCACCATGCCGAGCACGCCGGCGATGCTCGCCGTGCAGATGATGCTCCCGCTCCGGCGAGGCGCCATGACGCGGGCCGCGTGCTTGACCCCGGCCATGACGCCGCGTGTGTTCACCGCCATGACGCGGTCGAAGTCAGCGAGGTCCAGCTGTCCCACCGCCGGCCGCGCCAGGGAACCCACGATCCCGGCGTTGTTGAAGACGACGTCGAGCTTCCCGTGGCGCGCCACGGCGAGGTCCACCGCCGCGGCGACCTGGGACTCGTCGGTCACGTCGCAGCGGGTGAAGCACGCCGCGTCGGCGCCGAGCTCGGCGGCGAGCGCGTGGCCGGGGTCGTCCTGGACGTCGGCGAGGACCACCTTGGCGCCGTTGCGGACGAACTCTTTGGCCGTCGCCGCGCCGATGCCGCTGGCCGCGCCGGTGATGACGGCCACCTTTCCGGCCAGCCTTTGGGAATCTGAGGCGGCCGTGGAGAAGCGGCTGGCAACGCCGGGCAGGGCTAGGGCTGGCCCAGCTCGGCTCGTGCCCTGCCTGCAACACGCACACACAAAGGACTCGTTATTCTTCTGTGATTGCTTGATCTTAAACCTCGATATCATAAACCCAGGAAACAGAACAGAAGCATCGTGTGTGGTTGTTCTTGATCAGCAAGCGCGAGCACAGACTGAAGAATCTAGTTGCTACGCTAATGAACTAGAGCTACTATGCAGAGCTATCTACTACTCCGTATGCTGAATAATCCAATCATGAGATCGTACCTGAAGACCTGCTGCGCTGCCCTGAAGAACATCTTGAGTTCCTTACCCTGAACCGAACCGAACTGAACTGCACTGAACACTGCGGCGCTGATCGATCTGCGACTCGGTGAGGCGCCGGGCACGGTGGAGCAGGGCGGCTTTAATAAGACACCGCCGAGCACGGCGACCCAGCATTAGAATATAAGAGATGCCAATTAAGAAATCGATCAGACAGTGTGTGGCACGTGTTCAGGCAACATCTCGTCAGGTTGTACTTTCACCGCTCCCGCTCCGACGAGCTTGAACGGTGCCCCCGGCCGGCCTTCCTGGATCCATCATGTCGATGGCGAGTCGCATATTCGCATTCACATCGTGCAGAGGTAACCGACCAATGCTGCAGGGATTATTCTATTATTGATCATACATCCCCATTTGTTGGATCAATCAAACGAGAAGCGGAGACGCCAGCCATTGTTGTGTTGTCAGGTCTTTCTCTAGCTTATCACGGCCAACGACGCATCCATCAAACTAGGAAAGCCGTCGCCTACGCCTTCGCCTCGCCGGGCCACGTTCGCCTGCCGCCGCCCTCGGACTAGAAAAGCTTATCACATCGGATTTCGCCTGTGTATTCTTCAGCTACCTCGCCGGCTGGCCTCCATCAGTGAGCTGGCATGCTCTCGGCGAAATGGTTTCCGTCGGACTCGCAGTTCTATATAGTAGATGCGTGGAGAGTTTGTTTGTACTCTTTTTTTTTGTACTTACAGGGGATTGAGAGCAAAACGACGTTTATTTTGTGCGTGGGGTGGACTGTATTGGAGAAAAGAAATGGGATATGAGCAGGAGATTAAAAATAAAAAATAAGGTTGCTGGAGATGCAACGGAAAAAAGAGAGCTGAAAAAACCGGCTGCAATTATAAGCACCAACCACCAATGTGTGCACTATCCATATGAGTATCTTTTTTGTCTAATCAAACTAAAGGTTGTTGTGGGTACATTTTGTTGCCTGTTAGGGACTTAGGGGGTACATATTTATATGGTGAAACTTTAGTCTGCATCGCTGTTTTAATTTTTTTTTTTCCGTTGGTGCATCTGCACTCATTGGTCGTTTATGTAGCCTCAGCCTTGCTCTTCTCGAACAACCTTTGATCTGACTTCTATTTATTTTGATTACACTAGACATGATTGGGTTTGTAATTTTGTATGATCTACTCTCCATGTGACTTTTGCACCATTATTGAGAGAAATGTGATGTTTATTTATTTTGCTATCTCAGCTACTCTTACAAATGTCAGTTTTACAATTGCTTCTACATATTTTGCTATTGAAGAGAGATGATTTATTACATCAGGGGCGACGCCCTGTACAATTTGCTGGTGCACAGGCACTAGGGTAAAATGTTTTTTACTCTTAGTTAAACTCAAAATCACCATGTAATCACAAGAGCCTATAAAAATTTCTTTAAGCAGTATACCACAGTGAACTAAGTTATGCCGCTTTCATATGAGGCAAGAGTATGTTTTAAATAGCGGGCTAAGCCATTTAGCCCGTAACATAAAAAAAGGCTAATAGCCGGCTAAATGGAGCTATAGCGGCTAAACTGCACGTAGAAGCAAAAAGCTCAATCCTCTTCGATCAAGCTATAGCCGGCTATAGTGGAGCCTTTAGCCAACTATTTAAAACAGACACATCTGCTCACCGCTGCTTAGGCTGGAGAGCGGGTGTAAAAGGACATATATGCCCTCCACTGCTCAGCAAGTTAGCGAATCAGCAATTCAGCATACATGATTAGTGAGGGGCGAGGTGTGGCCCGAGTACGGCACACTGTAAATGGAGCTTCTTCCGAGCAGAGTCCACACGGCACTAGGACTCGAGGA